>CAJPDP010013313.1:0-12942 GCA_905336975.1 Bombina variegata variegata
CACACCGAACACTCGTGTTTGTATTTACATGCAGATCTGAACTTACACAACCCCTCATTGAATTGAAAACACAGCCCTTTTCTGATGGCAACGGCCACGCTGCTGCCTCCCATGCTTCCTGCTGCCCCGCCGGTCTGAAAGGACTGACCCGATCTTAGAGGCGTCATGATCTCGAGCCATATCCCCATGTCCCTAGCATCCCACCGCATCTCTGGGCATACTGCAATGCATTGATGAAATTGTTCATCGTAGCGCCACCACGCCATTCCCCCATGAGTAGGGTAAGCCCCAGCTACCTCGTCCAGGCAGCAAAACAAGGAAACTCCTTGCTCCGGGAATTTTTCACAAATAACACTAGCCAGGCACACTTCATACAGAAGTATAGATAGACACCTTACCTTGGTGAGGAGGTGCTGTGCTCCCTTCCATTTCCATACTGTTCTGGCCTCCCACTTTCCTTAGTGGTGTAGAGTCGGCCGTGGCGTCCTTTCTCTGACACCCTTGGCCTACCTGTGTACTCTTCTGTCTTGTAGGTCTCTGGTAGTGGGGGGATTGGGACCTCCCTCACCTGCTTCTGTCCCCATACCTCTCCAACTGCCCCCAAGTGACCTCATCCCACCTTCTCCTCTCTCTCACTGGTGACCTAGACCTCCCAACGTCCAGTCTGACCCATTGAAACCTGTACCACGCAGTGCCTGCGTTACCCCTTCCTGTTGAAGCAATGGTGTCAGATTTCTGTCCCTCAAACTATAATCACCCAGTAAACCCCTGCTAACTTCCTGCCCGGCCCCTGTACCTGCCCTATTCAGCCTTCCTTCCCCTGTGCCCCTGACAGGTAATAAAGTGTGCAGTAATTGTGCCAAGGCAGCCAAGTCTCCTCCCTGGCTCGCCGTGTCCAGTCCTGCCGATGTACCCTCTCCAGGGTTTCCCTCCTCTAAGTCGCTGTAGGCTGCGTTCACCCACAGTGAACCACCGTCTGGGTCCAGAACCACTGTAGTCGAAGTAGCATCCCTAGCAGAGTTAGTAGTACCGTCAGTCACCCCCCCGATCACCTGATGAGAAACACAATACATCAGCATCACAGTGCTCAATATCCTCATGTTCAAAACAATCCCCAAACTTAGGCCCTTCAGGGACCCCCTCTACTGCCATTAACCCCAGTGAATCTCTACATCCTGTGCATACCTTGCCCTTCAACCCCTTGCCTCCTGCCCCACTTGACACATTTCTAGGACCTTGCACCCTCCATTTATCCTTAGCCTGGGCAACCCCTGTCCCACTCCTGACCCCAACCTTTTCCCCAAACCTGCTACCTAGTCTGCCCCCTGAGGACCTACTTCCCTGTGCAGCCACTGTCAGCTCTGTCCCAGAGACATGCTGCCTTATTTGCTGAGCTTGAGCTAATGGCCCTAACTTTCTCCCCTGCCACCTGTTTTGGTTCCTCCAGCTTCCTCTACCCTGAATCCCCATCTCCAGACTGGATGTCCACCGTGGCAGTCAGAGGGGCCAGAGTGCTGACTTCCAAGGCCCCCTGCTGCCCCCGCTCCTCACAGCTGCGTTGTCCACCCCCTGAACTGGAGGGCCCTCCACTGAGGACCCACCGGTGTAACTGCTCCTGACACATTGCTCCCTCCTGGCCCCTGACAATGACTGGGCCGCCAGTGCAGATTAGGGCCTCCGCCTCCCGGCCACCGTACCTGGTCCGGTCGCATCGCCGATGAAGTCATCTATGCGTGCCGCCGCGTGAGCACCTATCTGTCTGCTCTGGAGCTGCATCTGCCCCCTGCTTGCCTGATCTCCACTGATGTTTGTCTCCCTCGGCCTGCCACCTCCACTCCTGCTCCTGGCCACTTCCCGGATAGGCCTCCTGCCATTCAGGACTGAGCCTCTCAGGAGGGTGAGACCTCCTGATAGGCCTGACTCTCCTTGGTGCGACATCTGGTCCTGGATTTCGAGCCCCATTCTGATCCTTTCCTTCCAGCAGGCGTGCCTGGATCCACCCTGCACCCCTGCTCTCTGCCAATGCCTCTACCTTCCTCAATAAGTAATGCACATCCATCCTGGTGAGTAGATAGATTCCTGCTTCTCCAATGGTAATCTACTAACTGCTGCCACTTCCTGTTGTCACCCCCTTAACAAACCTCTTACTCTCCACCCTTTTCACCTTAGTTTGACCCCTTATTTTCGTGGGCCCACAGGAGGGTCACCCACCCTTCCTTCCATCCTGTCATGCAGAGTGTATTAACTGCAAAAAAATTGATGTCTATTGGTTCAATAGTTTTGAAATCAGTAGGGATTTTTAATAGAATTACTTTATGTGACACTATAAAATTCCTATAGACAAAGCTGCAGACCAAACAACTGAATAGATTTGGTTTATATTTCACAAGGAGAAAAAGGTTTCTGGTACTTTTGGGAAAAAAAGCAAAACTGAGCTGCATTTAATAAAGTCGATATAAATAATTTTGCACCATATTATTCTGATAACTTTAAAGGCATTTCAATAAAACTTTATGCATTGATTTCTGAAATCTCAGCTCGATGTACCTTATTTTGAATGTTTTTTAGAGAGAATTTAAGGATTAGTAAGGCGCTTGCACTGTAAATTTTGATATTTAAATTGTACGGTTGTTGGGGATTAGCAGTTTTGTAAGAAACATATGGGCCTAGATTACAAGTGGAGATAAAAAATACTAGCGCTATTAAGTGCTAACACTACTCAAGCTAAATCAATAGCACTCATATTCTTGAGCTCATATTTACAAGTTGAAAGTAAAAAGTTATTACTTGATTGAAAGACTCAGGCATACTGACATCTAGAGGTCGGATAGCATGGCTGTGCTATCTCCCTTTTCCAATAGAATTATATGCTGTGCTCTACAAAACCCTCTTCTGGTTTTTTCTTGCATGCTAACCCAAAGGTGCACTAGGCTAACTGTGAAACCCAAACATTTTCTTTCATGATTCAGATAGAGAATACAATTTTAAACAACTTTCCAATTTACGTCTATTATTTAATGTTCTTCCTTCTCTTGTTATCATTTGCTGAAAGGTTCAGCTAGACAAGTTCATGAGCAGCAGAAAAACTAGGTTCTCGCTGTTGATTGGTGGCTGCATATATATATATTGAATGTGATTGGCTCACCCATGTGTTCAGTTAGAAACTAGTAGTGCATTGCTGCTCCTTCAACAATTTATACCAAAAAAATGAAACAGATTAGATAATAGAAGTAAATTAGAAAGTTGCTAAAAATTGTATTGTCTATCTGAATCATGAAAGAAAATGTTTGTGTTTCATGTCCCTTTAATCTAAAGAGCTCAACCCCGTGGTATTATTTGTGACACTCAACATCATCTGGAACCATGTACAGATACTAACTGATGGAATACTTTGACCCAAGTTAATGGAAGTCATTATACAATGTTAGTATCTACAACTGAACAGACATGCTTGTAATCTGTCAGCGTTACATAATATGAAACAGGGCACTGTGGTTTTCTAGGGTATGCATATTTTTCTGTTGCTGACACAGAAATGGCGCCATGACTAGTACAAAATTATTTAAACTCAGAACATTGAATTTAATACCGCAATTTACATCCAGTTAAATTTAATTTGAGGTTGATTTAATACTAAAATTATTACTAGGCACATTGACTGTTTTTTTTTTTAAATTGTATAAATTAAGTCAATTCTGAGGCAAAAAAGAGACTTTCTAATTATCCAAAATGTACATTGCATCATGCATGATTGTAAATACTGATTTGTCACATATTGATATTTAAATGGATACTGAACCCACATTTTTTCTTTCATGATTCAGATAGAAAATGCAATTTTAAGCTACTTTCTAATTTACTCCTATTATCAATTTTTCTTCATTCACTTGGTACCTTTATTTAAAAAAAGCTTACAAGCTAGCCCATCTTTGTTTCAGCACCTGGGTAGCGCTTGCTGATTGGTAGCTAAATGTAACCACCAATCAGCAAGCGTTATCAAGGGTGCTGAACCAAAGATGGGCCGGCTCCTATTCTTAAATGCCTGCTTTTTCAAATAAAGACACCAAGAGAACAAAGAAAAATTGATAATAGGAGTAAATTAGAAAGTTGCTTAAAAATTGCATTTTCTATTTGAATCATTAAAGAAAAAATGTGGGTTCAGTATCCCTTTAATTTAAATGATATAGACTTGCATATAATGTATGTTAATAACTGATACATTCATATTCTGGTGACTCAACTAGATATTAGTTATTGACTAAACTTTCTACCATGAACACATTTGCTAATTTTGTATGTGAAATGCAGGGTACGTGTTATTATTTCCTTTATGTTAATGATAAATCAAATGATTATATTTCTAATAATATTTGTAATCAGTTTGAATTACCATCTTTACATTTACAGTATTTGAAAGGTTTTTCTTTTATCAACTTTACCTAAAAATCTTTTTTTCACTAGCAACAATGTGATATTGTTTGTTTTCCTTTTATCTTTTTCATCACCTAATAGGCTAATATTGCACTGCACGCCTATTTAGGGCTGAATGAGTTCAACTTTAACCTTTAACCCTTTCTCACCCAAGTACTGTCATTATTTTCCTTTTCTGCTTTCCACCTTCTGTTGTCAGGCGGACTGTTCTGTTGTCTTAAGCACTTGATAGGTGGACAGGTTTATATTATTCGAGGTGAGTTTTTAGAGCTAAACTTGGATGTTACCATGCCGAGGAATAATTGCTCGCAGTAAAGCTGTCCACCATATATTCCATTCCCCTCCCCTCACGAAAATGTATGTCTCTTAAATGTGGTAGCAGAACTAATTTCTGTGAATGGATGATGGTATACATTATGCAGAATATTTCCAAATTATAATTTAAGGGACATAAAATAGAAATTCTTTCTTTCCTGATTCTGATAGAGCAGGCAATTTTAAATAACTTTACAATTTATTTTGATAATCTAGTTTGTTTCCTTCTATTTTTATTCTTTATTTAAAAGTATACCTCGGTATGCTCAAAAGCTGCTTATTGTTGACTGCACATATATGCATCTTGTCATTGGCTTTCAGCTAACCCCCAGTAGTGCATTACAGCTCCTTCAACAAAGGATACCAAGAGAATTAAGGAAATTAGATAATAGAAGTAAATTGGAAAGTTGTTTAAAATGGTATGCTCTGTTATGTCTGAATCATGAAAGAAAACAATTGTGTTTCATGCCCCTTGAAATTTGTCAAACTTCAAAAATATTAGTTTGATATCATCAAAGGCTGGGGCTAAATATTAAGTTCAGTGTTCACAACAGAACTTTTTGGTAGGTGAGTGGCTTTATAAATTAGCTGGGTAGGGACTGCAATATAATATTTTTATTTATGTATGAATGTTACTTAAGCTGTTCAAAGCACAAATTAACTACATCACTTGACATAAATTGATTTAATGATCATTTATGCAGTAGACATTAGAAAAAAATCACATTAGCTCATTTTAGCTTAACATCAGGTTAAATTTTAGCCGGGTGGTCAGTAAAATTAGCAGGTTGGTTTGCCTATTAAATAGGTCCTGGGGAGAACACTGAAGTTTATAGTGCTAAACTATTTATTACATAATGGAAATTGATGTAATGATTCTAAATCAATTTGTAAAACATAAACTTGCTTTTACTAAAATCCTGTATATTAAATAAATATTCTGTGTGTATTATTTCTTTCATAAAATGATTATGGTCTACAGTCCTAAATAACATATGCAATATATTTCCTGCTACTAGGTGGAGGTCAAGAACCCATATCAGAGCTTAAAATCCATCCCACCTGCCTTCTTTCTCTCAGTTTTGTTCTTGGCCTCGTAGGAGATAGTTGAAAATAGAGGTTGTTCCAGCTACTTGCTTAAAGATTACAAATTGGGAGACCCAGAGTCCCTGAGGAGTATCATTTACAAAAAAAACACTCTTCACAGCAGCTGAATGATACAGGTACATAGGAATACCATGTTATGTGCACAGCATTTTCCTAACGGGATTTCAGCCATAACTACCCTCAGGCATCACAGGGACTCGTCCCTAACCTCCCCCTGAGGGACACAGGTATTTCCTACTGCAATCCTGCGATACTCGATACCTGCACTGGATGGGCTCTTTGCTGGATACTGCTACAGCTGGATTGCAAAGGATTTCACATGCTAGTAAACCAGTGGAGGGGAGCTGCATACCGTAAGTGACTTTACACAACACAAACACAGCCCAGATATTATTTGTAGGTTCTCTGACAAGTACAGCATAACCAGGAGACTTAGCTTGCTCTCCTCATGACACGCTTTTTTTTATTTATTTATTTTCAATTCTCTACCTACCCTATTTTTATCAGGGACAAGTAACACTGTTGCACTTCACAGCCCTTTAGCTGCTCTGAGGAAATATTTATGGCACTTTTTAGAAAATAGTTGCCTGGCCCTTTAAGACAACCATTAACTGCTCAGTGCAGTTAGCTTATCAATAGAGGAATCTCTGGTTGTGCAGAAGAGCATGTTGTTATGAGGGAAGAGTATTTATTATGATTGGTGCACATTATATAATTTTAATATGCTTGCTGCACAATATAGAATTTTATTACACTCAAAATGGCTTTCAAGCTTTTTCTGAGGTAAACTGGCTTCTCTACTGTGGTAGCCCCGCCCCCTTGGTGTCCCAGACCTTACTCTTCACTCAGGGGTTGTTACTAGGCAGAAATATGCTCAGGAAATTATAGGGCTGTATTTTCTAAAAGCTACTTAATGAGTAATTAATTTTTGTAAGGATTTCTCCTTTCAAGGAGTTACTTGAAACCTAAGAGCATGTAATAATGTGTTATAGGAGTTTTCTTAAGCTTAGTGTAGAATTTTCTCTACCAACTTTATTGTTTGTGTATGTCTGGTATCTCTACATATTCTTCCATTACACACTGTGGAACAAAATGATTAGGTCCCCACTTAAATCATATAAAAAAGCACATTAGAGGAATCATTTCTTGATACATACATTGCATGTGTTTTACAAGCTTGTTCCATTATGTAAGATTGATACACTCTGTGAGAGATGTTTACCTCAGATTGTACATGTGATTTAACCGCACCCTTTTGACTTCCTTTAAGGGATTATGTATTGTCTATGTTGCTCACAATCTGCTCACTTTACCTACTGAGTATGAGAATAGCTAGAAAGGCTATGGCAACATATTTTGTGGCAATTATTATTATTGAGTTTTATACTCTTATTAAAATCTCTGCTAATAAGCACTATATGCTGTATATACACCATCTGCTAATAAAGCACTACATGCTGTACATACACAGAGGTGTAATCATTACATTTCAGACAAAATCACTACATTTAAACAGAAATAGAGCATTTTTTTATATTTACCAATCAAAACATGATATATTTTTTTAGTAGACAACCGAAAGTATTGATCTAGGCCTATTTAGGTATAATTTAAAAAAAAAAAATCGTTAACTTTTTTCACAATTTTAAGTTTCTCACTGAAATTATTTACAAACAGCTTGTGCAATCATGGTCACAAATGGTTGTAAATGCTTCTCTGGGATCCCCTTTGTTCATAAATAGCAGACATATATGGCTTTGCCATTGCTTTTTGGTAATTAGAAGGCAGTTAAGGGGTTAATTAGGTAGCTTGTAGGGTTAATTTTAGCTTTAGTGTATAGATACCCTCTCACCTGACACATCCCACCCCCTGATCCCTCCCTAAACCCTCTTAAACAGCTCTCTTCCCTCCCCCACCCCACAATGGTCACCCCCATCTTAAGTAAAAGGCTTTTATATATATATATATATATTTATTTTTATTTTTTTGCAGTGTAGGATCCCCCCTAACTCCCCAACCTCCCTGATCCCCCCAAACAGCTCTCTAATCCCCCACCCTCTACCTATTTGCCACCGTCTTAGGTACTGGCAGCTGTCTGCCAGTACCCAGTTTGCTATAAATTAGGCTCATTTGTAAATTATGAAACAACAAATTCCCCACTGCGAGGAGACCTTTAAATGCACCTGTTACCACTGGTTAGCCTAAGTTCCATGACAGTTTGGTTCTTAACTTTCATCCCTTTCACAGGTATATATCTGGCAATGTGTGGTACACTTTATGAGCCTTACTCCTACTTACCCTCTCTCTTACCCGTCAGTGCGAGGACGCCCTTAGGGAGACCCCTCTCCTAGGCTGGATGCAATAATTTCGGCAGTTCCTGGCTTGGAGACTCTCCACTCCTACAAGCCTTCCGCCTTTTTCAGTTGCGGCTCCGATGCCGTTATAGAAACATCCTCCTCCGTTTCAACCTGACGTAGAAAGACACACACACACGTGGGCCGGCTTCCAGGGGGTAAGGAATCAACCAAGGATGTTAAGCGCTCCATGATAAGCCAGTGCCCAGTCGAGGGATTTCCAAAGAGTCAATTTGCACACCTTCCAGAAAATAGTGCTGCCCAAACTCCCAAATTACCTCAAGGATATACACAAAAAAGTCTGGAGCGGCACCAACTTAAAAGCACAAAGGTTTATTCAAAAGCTTCATAAAACAGCGTGAACACATAGCAGCAATACATGTGCCCTTCAGCTCTAGACAAAGCTTATGTGTTTCGGCAGAGGTGCCGTACAGTACCCGTACTCATAGCTCTATACCTCATGGGCTATTTAAAGGAAATAAAAAAAATTTCTCAAGCTGCGGGTCATTCATTAATTAACAACCTAATTACACATCGCTCTTGAAGGTACATACAAATAGCAGTTCAATAGTATTTAGCCATGAAAAAAAGAGTTGTAATGTGTTACAGTTGTAAATTCAAGAAAAGGTTATACGCTGTGACAGTATGATCTGTAATTGCTCCAATTCTTAAACTTAAATTAACTTGTTTGGTTTGTAATACGGCTCTCAATAATGGATGGATATACTCCTTACTTACCATTTATCAAATAACTAAAATACATTGAAGTTCAAACTTAAACTTTCCCATAGTATATAGTAATGGTAAATTGTGAAACAAAGGTTAAATATCCCATTAGTAGTGCACAGCCATTTTTGTGCCATGGTATAGACTTAGGCTCAAAACCCTTTGCTAAAAATATGATATCCTCACTTGGACTATACAGATGTGATGCACATTTTATAGTTTGGCATTAAAGGGTTTTTCCATACCCCTGTCTATGTTTTCTCTACTTTACTTTATTATATACATATCTATTAGTCTTACTCACTAACTATATAGATAGTATGTAGCTAGTCCACAAATAATTAATATATCTGTTTATCCCCATAAAAATTGAGTAGCCTAAACCTATAGTTATTATTTTTCTTATTTTTCTGGAGGGGTCACAGGTAGACCCATCGTGAGTGGTATTGGGTCACTTTTAGAAATACTGTCACAATGGTTGGACAGCATTCTGCAACCCCTAGTTAATAATCGAACTAGTTTCCTACAGGACACTACGCATGTACTAAACCTCATGCTTGATATGCAATGGGAGGAATGTGACATGTGGTTAACCATAGATGTAAGAGTGATCTACACTTCTATACCTAGAGGCCCTTAAATTCTTTCTTTACAGAAACACTGTCTACACAGATGAATTTGTAAACTTTACTCTGAGAATTGCTAAATTCTTACTCACACACAATTATTTTGGGGTGGTGGGAACTGTCCTGCATCTATGGGGATGGAAACCCTTCAGGCAGAATATCCGGCTATACAAGCGCTACATTGATGATCTGCTCCTGGTGTGGAGGGGGACGAGTGACTCAGCAAAAGAGTTTGGGGATTGGCTCAATAATAATGACATTGGACTAGAGTTCACTTTTGAGATTGGCCAGACAAGTATAATTTTTTTAGACTTGACCCTCAAGGGAGTACCAGGTGTTGGGGTGGAAACAGAAGTCTATAGAAAACCAATCACTGGAAATACACTTCTCCACGCCAGGAGCAGTCACCCACAACAAGTATTTGTCAGGCTGAAAAGAAATTGCAGTACACAACGACAGTACGAGGCACATGCGGACCAATTGACTGAACGCTTGAAGGCTAGGGGTTATAAACCACAAGTTATCACAAGCACTAGAAAGGAGGTTACATTGACAGATAGACATAATCTCCTGAGCAAATTCAAAACAAGGAAGTCAGAGGAAAATGATAGTAAAGGCAAATTCTTTATAACAGACTACAGCACACAGTACCATGAAATCTGTCATATACGAAAACACTTTAGACTATTGGCAGCAGACGATATTTTGGCAGGTACAGTTCAGAAAGGGTGCAAATGCGCCTTTAGAAAGGGAATTACTGTAGGTTATATTCTGGCACCGACACAACTTAAATCCCAACAGAGGGAGGACCGGAGCTCTTGGCTTAGGTTCAAAGGTGTCTACAAGTATAGCAATTCCACTTGCAAAGCATGCAAACATTTGAAAGTGGGAGAGGGCTTCAGCAGTGAAGCCACTCACAGGACATACAGTCATCCTAAGTGTATGAACTGTAGGAACACATATACTATTTATTTGGCAAGTTGTATAGACTGCCATTTACAGTATGTTGGCATGACGTCAAGGGAGACACGCTCTCGGATAAGAGAACACCTCACGAATATCAGGGATGGTACTCTAACCACTCCCCTGGTCCAGCACTTTAATAGGGTCCACAACAAACATGCTAAAAGCTTCAAGTGGACTATAATCGAGACAGTAAGTGTTGGAGGGGGGGAGGGACAGAGACCATGCCTTGGCAAAGAGGGAGGTGTTTTGGATATTTCAATTACAAACAAGGTTTCCGTCAGGTCTAAACTCTTCATATGACCTGACAAATTTTTGGAATTAATGGGAGTGAGGGGATATGTCCATTCAATATTCAAAACCAAGTAATAATCATTCTGAATAAATTACCACTTAAGTTGTAATAAACAATAAAAAATAATAAAAAATGAAAAAGAAAAATAATAACTATAGGTTTAGGCTACTCAATTTTTATGGGGATAAACAGATGTATTTATTTGTGGACTAGCTACATACTATCTAAATAGTTAGTGAGTAAGACTAATAGATATGTATATAATAAAGTAAAGTAGAGAAAACATAGACAGGGGTATGGAAAAAACCCTTTAATGCCAAACTATAAAATGTGCATCACATCTGTATTCCAAATGAAAAAGTAAGGATATCATATCTTTTAGCAAAGGGTTTAGAGCCTAAGTCTATACCATGGCACACAAATGGTTGTGCACTACTAATGGCACATCTAACCTTCGTTTCACAATTTACCATTACTAAATACTATGGGAAAGTTTAAGTTTGAACTTCAATGTTTTTTAGTTATTTGATAAATGGTAAACAAGGAGTATATCCATCCATTATTGAGAGCCGTATTACGAACCAAACAAGTTAATTTAAGTTTAAGAATTGGAGCAATTACAGACCATACTGTCACAGCGTATAACGTTTTCTTGAATTTACAACTGTAACACATAAAGGCTTAATACTATTGAACTGCTATTTGTATGTACCTTTAAGAGCAATGTGTAATTAGGTTGTTAATTAATGAATGACTCGCAGCTTGTGAAATAATTTTCCTTTAAATAGCCCATGAGCACTAGAGGAAGTATAGAGCTATGAGTACGGCACCACTGCCGAAACGCGTAAGCTTTGTCTAGAGCTGAAGGGCACATGTATTGTTGCTATGTGTTCACATTGTTTTATGAAAATTTTGAATAAGCTTTTGTGCTTTTAAGTTGCTGCCGCTCCGGACTTTTTTGTGTATATCATTTGTAAATTAGGCTGGTCGTTAAGGGGTTAATACTAAGGATTCAGATTTGATAACCTTTAGACAGCTGTACACCTCAGCGAATTCTTATGTGATCTATAGTGTACACAATTTACTATAATATGTGCAATTATATATTGTACTGAACATAATGACATATGGTGTTATTATCATTCATTATAACTATCTGCGCTATTAATTATTCTTTATAAGTCAATTAAGCATTGTACTCCCATCATTGCCAGGGGATATAAACAGATAGTTTTTATGTCAGTCTGCATTTTATATACTGTTGTCAATTTTATGCTCTTAAATGTTATTTGCACTGATGTTCTTCAGATGATGTATTATAAGTTGTTTGTTTATTGGATGTGTAGTAATACATATAATAATTTTTAGATTGTCAGAACGTCTGTCTCTGCAGATATGCAAGACACTATATGTTCTATGCTATTAGTGTACACAATACTATAATGTATGCTCCTCTAGGTATATACCTGCCATGCATTTTACTCTGCATGTTTAATTCCAAAAGCAGTCATACAGGATTTCTCTGTATTTTAGTACAACAGTGGAGATATTTTAGAGATAAAATCTATTGGTATCTCTTTTTATACCTATATTATGTGTAATTTATATCTATTCACAAAGGTTATATTATGCAATACTGAACATTGATCATGAATATTTTCATTAACAGTGGAGATCCTTTAGAGATAAGATCTATTGGTATCTCTTTTATACCTATTATATGAGTAATTTATATATATGCCCATACTTTTATCTAGCAGATACTGAACATTAATTATAAATATTTTCATTAACAATGTGTATACACTTGTGTATACACTTTGTAAGTATACAAAGTTTCTGCTTATTCTCTACATGAATTTACAAGTATCTACTGTGGACTTCTTAGTCTATATGTGGTGCTTCTCTAGTCAGTAAGGCCAGGGCCGCCATCAGGGGATGACAGGGGTGACTCCTGTCAGGGGCCCAATGGCAGCCACCAGTGGGTAGTACAGCAGAGTGCTAATTGAGCATGGGAAATGTTATTACAAGGAGTAAAGTATTAGCATTTGAGAGGATTTCTGAGTGTGCACTAAACCACTATGCACAGTGTGAGACAGACTTGGCACTTTGTTTGTACAGTGTG
>CAJPDP010013410.1:0-10440 GCA_905336975.1 Bombina variegata variegata
TTTTCTGCTTAGAAGTCCTTTACAATAGGATGTGGCTACTGAGGAACTTTTGAGGTAAAATATCTTTCTTTTTTACATAGAGATGTTCAGGTGATATTTTCTAGTCAGCTTTTTACAGCTATACTGCATCACTTTCAAGTGTTTGAACATGTGAGTATTATGGCCCTTTAGCCTCCTGTGTTTCCCATTGCTTACAATACAGTTCATCAGCAAACAGATGGAGACGTTTTGCAGCATTATTAGAAGCACTTTTGTGTGTCTGAGGCAGCTCCACCTGTTTTGAGTAGTGATCTTAGACAACATGGATGCCTTAGGTGTGAGCAATTTCTAGCCCCTATTATTTTCTACACAAATTTTTGCATCTGAGTATGTTTTGCATATTTATACTGTTTATGTGTGTTTGAATAGTGGGTGCCTGCTTGATAAGTGGATTTAATAAAGATTTGTCTTTGTGCTTAACTTTGAATTGGGCTGTTTATGTTGAACACCATAAACAAAATACTCAATGTTGAGCTCCAGTTGAAGATTCAGCTGGTGAACAAATGAGACACAGAAATACACATGCATGCACCAATCCCTGGTCACATCCTCATGTGGAGTAGTATGGAGGTGCTCCTGAACTGAAAATCTGATAACATATTTAAGCTTTTTTAATGTGCTAAACAAGGAAATTTGTTTAAAATTAAAATGCTTTTATTATAGTAGGCATGTTATTTTTATACTACAATATTCCTTTAAATTCATAAATTTACACAGGAAGGTTATGTATCGGACTTTTCCAAGTCAAGAAGAAAATTATAAAAAATGAGAACTCATAATCCTAATATTGTGTTTCAAGTTAAAGGAAGGTTATAGTTATATCTGGACTTATCAAAAATGGTTATAATATTGTATTGATGGCTAAATTTGTACGCCTGAATTTTTATTTGTTCAATTATGTTCCTAAAATGTAACTTTTATGTCCCAATGCCATAAGGCATTATGTGGACAGCTATAGCCAATGTTTAGTTCAAATATAGTTGGTCTCTCTTCTCGAAGACTAGATTAACAAGTCTATTTTTCATGAATATTGGTTTTAAGATTACTACTGTTCTAGATGTGATGTAGAAGGTTGTAAATCTTTGAAACTGTTTAGTTAGGGTTCTCTACAACAAATAAATGTCCCAAGTCAAGTAATATTCTTTATATTAAATATGCCCTGAGTACAATTGATAAACTAGTTATAAAAAAATGACATTTAAGTGAAATAGGCAAGACAAAGTAGCTTATGATTAAAAATAATATCTAGACACACACAAAGTGGACGAGATCTTAATTTAATTAGGATGATCTAGATAGCAAAATTAGTGAGATCCACTGAGTAGTTTCCTGAATATGTCAGAATAAAATCATGGAACAACCCTAACCATATATAGTATGATGTAGATCTTACATAAAGACTACACTTAGCCCCTTTTTTAGAAGTATTATACTACCTAGTACGAGTAACTACCAATAGATAGACTTCGACAATATAGTGAGGATTGGATATGCTAATCCTGCTAATATAATTATAGTGAATTACTAGAACTAAAATAGTTTTGTTCTTGGTCTTCATATTTGGAAATAAGTCATTTGTTTGCGCCTTAGGATTGGAGTAAACTGTTCTTTCCTAACATGTCTAAGTATCACATACAGATACTACTGTTTAATATGTATGTTTATCCTATTAACCTACTTTTCCTCTTTCTAGCTTTCTCTTTTCTTTTCTTGGTCACCCGTGAGTCACTCCTTCATCATCCTCCACGCATGAAGAGCCCTGACACTACTCTACATGAAATATGCACAGGATCCGTAAGCAATTCTATAGAAAAATTGAGCTCCATATATTGTTATCTTGAGCATATACACAAAAACCAATATGTCGTTTAAAATCATATCATACAACTTTAGAGGTTTGCACTCACATATAAAAAGGAAAAAGACCATAGCAGAATACAAAGTAATTAAAGCACATGTTATTATGCTGCAAGAGACACACTTTACATCAACACACACTCCAAAGTATTGGAATGCGGCATTCCCAATCCAATACCATGCAATTAGACAGAAAAAGAGAGGGGTTTCTATCTTACTACACTCAACCCTCAACTTCCAGGAAAAAGAGGTGATTCGAGATCCAGAGGGGAGATTTATTATAATATGGGGGGAAATCCAAGGCAGTCCCATAGTATTGGGAAATATTTATGCTCCAAATGATAATCAAAGCAGATTAAAATCTAAAATTAGTAAAATTTTGACTTCATGGAAAAAATATAAAGTGATCCTGGCAGGAGACTTTAATCTAACGATTAATGATCAGATAGATCGATCCCCAGCTCCAGCGAAATCTTCTAGAATTTTAAGTGACCTGATTCTGGATCATAATCTAATCGATAGTTGGCGCATATGCAATAGAAAAGTTAAAAACTTGACATATTACTCAGCGGCGCATAAATCCTACTCTAGGATTGATTATATCTTTATTAGTCAAATTCTATGTCCCCTGTTGACAGACACAAATATATCACAAACAACTTGGTCTGATCACTCAATTGTTGAGGTCTCCTTACAGAGTTTCTTCGATCCTTCTAGAACTGGAAACTGGACATTTGATCCATCCATATTCAGAGATGAGATAATGGGGCCCATTTATCAAGCTCTGGATGGAGCTTGAGGGCCTGTGTTTCTGGCGAGCCTTCAGGCTCGCCAGAAACACCAGTTATGAAGCAGCGGGACCGCTGCTCCATAACCTGTCCGCCTGCTCTGAGCAGGCGGACAGACATCACCGAAAATCAACCCGATCGAGTACGATCGGGTTGATTGACACCTCCCTGCTGGCGGCTGATCGGCCACGAATCTGCAGGGGGCGGCGTTGCACCAGCAGTTTACAAGAGCTGCTGGTGCAATGCTGAATACGGAGAGCGTATTGCTCTCCGCATTCAGTGAGATCTGGCGGACCTGATCCGCACTGTCGGATCAGGTCTGCCAGACCTTTGATAAATATCCCCCCAGGTGTCATAAACTTACAAAGAGTATTAAAGACTATTGGCTTGAAAATAAGTGCTGGACTGATAATCCTTTATTTAATCAGGGTGCCTTTAAAGCTTACTTACGTGGTATTTTGATTCAAAAGAATGCTTTTTCTCAAAAAATAAAAAGCAACCTAATTAAACAAAAAAAACAAGAATTGGAACAGCTTCAAAAACAACATATAGAGAGCAGATCAATAGCACTAGCAAACACACTTAAAATGAAAAAAGATGAACTAGATGCATTACTTAATGAAGAGGCACTAACCTCTCTTAGAATCATTGAGGCATAATATTTTATATACACTAATAAACCAGACCGTATGCTGGCTAGGGAAATTAGGAGCATTACCAGAAACACATCTGTACCCCAGTTACAAACACCAGACAGTAAGATTATAAACAATCCATTAAACATAACTAATGCTTTCGCAGACTTTTACCAATCTCTATACAATTTGAAAATAGATCAAAATAAAAATAGAACACATCAAATTACGACCTTTCTAAATGCTTGTGACTTGCCCAAATTGGACAAAGACACTATATCCTACCTAAACACCCCAATTACACCGCAAGAGATAGGTATTGCTATCAAACAACTTAAAAGCAACAAAGGCCCAGGCCCAGATGGTTACATAGGTGGGTTTTACAAAAAATTATCTCAAGAAATAATATCACAACTAGTGAATTCTTTTAATTATATATTACAGGGTGGATAAATACCTCCTGATCTCCTAACAGCTGGAATTAGTGTAGTGCCACAGCCAGTTAAGGACAAATTTAATTGCAAAAACTACAGGCCCATATCATTAATAAATCAGGACCTTAAACTCTTCACAAAAATTCTAGCCACCAGATTAAACCCCCTAATGACAAAAATAATATCTAATGATCAAGTTGGATTCATTAAAGGCAGAGAGGCCCCAGGCAATGTCAGAAAGATTATTGACCTAATGGATTATGCTGCTAAAAAACGAGTGCCTTCTCTGTTCCTCTCTTTGGATGCAGAGAAGGCATTCAACAGAGTTTTATGGGACTACATGTTGCTGACTTTGAGCCATTTTGGACTTGATGCCAACTTCATAAAAGCGATCAAAGCAATTTACAAAGCGCCAACGGCATTTATCAGACTTGCGGGCTACAATTCGAAAACAATAAAGATCCATAATGGCACTAGTAGTAACTAAGATGGTAATATTACCAAAGCTGCTCTATCTATTCAGGTCACTTCCAATATCTACACACCCTGCTGACATAAATGATATGCAGAGAAGTATACTAAAATTCATATGGTCATACAAAAAGGCAAGAATAAACAAGAAAACACGATTAAGACACAAAGATAGAAGAGGTTTGGGAGTGCCAGACCTGCAAAATTATTTAAATGCAGCAAGATTAGCACAAATTGCATTATGGAATCATCGTAACGATGATACAACTTGGGTACAATTAGAGAGTGATATGCTTCAACTAACACCTATTTACCAAATATTATGGACTCCAAAAAAGATAGACCACCAAACTGGACACATTACATTACTATTGCACATACTATTAAAATTTAGGACAGGTTACAGTCAAAATTCCAGTTAATTACTGTCGGATCATTGGCAACACCGTTGATTACTCCCTCAGTTGGGATTGAAAACACTACCAGCAACATATAGGCTAACAAAGGCCTCTATCGAATTGCTGACTTGTACACTGACTCAAACATCCTTACGTTTGAACAATACAAAGCAATACCTCCTGACCTACCAAATTCCTGGTTCCATTATTTGCAATTAATTTTGCGAGCTAATTAGATAGGAATTCCAAAAAATTTACCTGAACTTACACCCTTTAAAAGGCTTTGTCTTACAGCAGCTAGAACCAAAGGCACAAGACAAGCTACTAGAGATCTATCGGAGTGGGCTATTATCCTTAAATAAGGTAAATCCTGTTCTATCAGTGCAAATCTAAAAGAGAACTACATTAAGGTAGCATATAGATGGTACTTACACCCCAGCAGAGCAAAGTGGGGTAACACTGTGCAACAGAACTGCTATAGGGGATGCACTAAGTTCATATATAAATATGGGGTGGATATGTCCAGAAGTGAATAAAATCTGGACACAAACAGCTACTGAGTGAAGTTTTAGATAGGCAAATAACTCTGCGTATGGAACAAGCTTTATTACATTTCCCAATAGAGACTATATAGAGCAACACTAAAATTTGAAGGCGTTGTTTGCACAGCAGTAAAGATAACTATTGCTAAATATTGGAAAACCACAGTACCACATTACAGTTTGATACTGAATAAAATTAAATACTATTATCAAATGGCGGATATTACTTCCACGTTGCTAGACTCTAGATCAGATTTCTTGAAGGTTTGGGAGGGCTGGATAATATGGCTTGACAAACAGAGGATGCAAAATAGGCGATGCTTAAGATTGGATGATGATAACGAATAACAATAAAGAGGATGGAGAGCTGACCACGGATGACCAACAACCTTGTTCTTATTTTTTCTTCTGACTTCTCTTTCTCTCTCATACTCTGCCTCCTTTTCTAATTTTTTCACAATACTATTCTCTTTCCTCTCTTTCTATTTTATTTCCTACCTACCCCTCTGCTAAATCTTTGATATGAATTAAAGTTTTTCAAATATAGTTGATTTTACTGTTTCACAAATGCGCCACTACTGGTTACAGAAAAGAAAGCTTCAAGGTGTTACAGTTTTGTTGTAATATATATGCGCAATGATGTCATTCTTTTGTTTGGAAAAGATTATATGCTATGTATCTGCAACTTTAAAAATAATGGAAAACTTTAATAAAAAATATTTCAAATTAAAATGATTAACAGGGTGTTTACTTGATAAGACCATGGCAAAAAGAATTTTATCGGCATAAGTAAAAACTGTAGCCTGGTTTGTACTGGTTATTCTGTGTGCTGTAGCCTGTTCTGTGGATTCTTCCCAGAGCAAGATATTTATTCTGTTTTGTGATGTTGAGTTCTGGGGAAATCTGCCAGCTCCTAACCTTTCATAGTTTCACGCATTCCAGGTACTGTATGATTTTACTGTTTGGGGAAACCTTCCAGGTCTTTGACCTTTTTCTAGCAGATATTTGATATTTTTCTCTGTTGATAGATGACTTGATCATTTGTTAGCTCAACATTTAGTGCTGATATGTGCAGCTCTACCTCTGTGATATTATGCGAATGAGTAACGCTCTGTGACTGGTATTTTTCTGCTGTTCATCCAAGTGCCATTTACAATGGTTGTTAAAGGGACACTGATGTCCCTTCCCCAATTTATTTCAAATGAAAGAGGGCATTATAAAATCATTTTTTTTATATTTAAAAACGCATGCTTCTGTCCTGAAGAGCAGTGCTTTCCTTTTAGACTTGCAGAGGAGCGTCCGTCACAAATGGAGCTGAGTTCATCGTCCTTACCAGCCAATAAGCATTATTAGAAAGAAGTACAGAGACTTCCGTTGAGGGTGGAGCAAGTGAGGTGCTGTGTCTCGCCTGTCTCCAAAGTTTTCCACCTGCCCGCACCTCCAAGAGTCCCTTGGCCGGGGAAGGTACCTCGGTCCGGGCATAGGATCAGGAGATCCGTGGAGTGGAAGTCCGCTATTGGCAGCTGTTAGCTTCGTGGCTGAAGCAATTTCACATTAGCTAAGTGAACAACCTTTCTACCTGCAGCGGTAAAAGTAACCTACCGCCCACCCGACAAAAGAATAAGGGACTGGACCTGACCGGCCACCCGGCTCCAATACAGTGCAGTTGAACTGTTTGCAGAAGCAGGGGGACGGGCAAATCCCGCGGCCCCCTGCCAATTGTGTATTAGGAGCATGAAGCCGGCCATTGCATAAGGCAGGAATGTGCAAGGTGCGACAGCGTTGGGTCCGTAAGCCTATGGGGTGCATACTACAGCACGATATGGAAGGAGCTGTTGCTCGGCAATAAATCAGCTGTCTGGAAGTTGCGACTGTGGCAGTTAAATCTTAACTTGGCGGCAGAGTTCCCCCACAGTCTAACCACCTGTATATTACCAGGATAAGTTGTGTTGAGGAGGCGCTGAAGTATTACCCCGCTAGCAAGCACACGGGTCAGTGAAGGACGGCCGCGGGCCTTGGCGGATAAACTGCTGCCTGTGCAGTATACGGAAAAGGCTGATCTGGTGTGGTGGCTATTGGCTTCGGAGCTGTGGGTAGTGCGAAAGCTGGAGGACTGGGAAATAGAGAACTGGATCCACATCTCAGAGTACACGGGGACCAGTATCAATCAAGTCCTGACGAGGAAGTCTCCCAGACACAGTTATTTCCAGAGGGTGGATAGCGAGTGTCGGGCATGCTGGTGGGTGAGCACGGCCTACCTGGAACTAACAATAGCTAGATCAGTATCCTGGATGTATTTGAACTGCTGATACAGAAAGGACTTTGGAAGGACTGCATCAGATCGTAAGATACCGGGGGTATTGGCTGTTGTCTAATCTCTTGCATATAGTGGGTGTTTGATGGGAACTGTAGCTAATTTCGCTGTTGTTACATGGGTTATGCTGCTCCCTCAAGCCCCCTAATTATTTAGCCCTAACTATTTTCCTGTACACTATGTTTGGGATTTTTTGAGGTATCTATGTTAAACGAATTAAGCCCAGAAGACACACATTCTTTGATGCAAGCTAGTTATTTGCTTGCATAGATATCTTTGGATTGACTTTCTGATACTTTGTGTGTTTTTGCTCATATTATTGCTCATATTATTGCCATTTGAGACACATTGAATTTTTGTTACAATTTCAGCTGCATAAGACTAATTGTTTAAAGCAAGTGGTTAAAGGGGGCACTCCCTTGTTAAAACAGATTTAATGGTAAAGGTGTACATATTGATCAGAATTACATTAAGTCTACTAGTCTATATACATTTTCATATGTGGTGATTTAAAATTGAGACAATAAGTTAAATAGTGCTAAGGGAATAAAACATCTAAAGAGTGAAGGTAACTATTCAGATAGGATACAAGACAAATTAAGGAATAAGCTGAATAGCAAGATAAATATCTGTCTTGCTTTAATTCATAGGGGGCATAGAATTGTACAACACTGTTAATTGCGCTACTATATCTTGAGATATTCAAATGTGAAATATTCTATTGGATCTTGAGATATATACACATCTACTAAATTAAAAGCGTTTTTTTTTTTTTTTTTTTTTTCTCTTACAGCTAGGTGTCTGACTAGGTTAGGCATTATAACAAACGAGAGTTCCAAGAATATATAAAGTCTAGAAACTATCTAATTAGGCCACTTCATTCTTCTTCTTTTTTTTTTCTCCCAGTACTTTTCTTTTGCAGCTGCCATCAGCTTTTCACTATAAGCACATTCTGTGTGTGTTTGTTTTGTTTCTCTTCCACTATATATATACACACTTTTTTTTCTTGGGTGTTTTTGTTGTTGTTGTTGTTGTTGTTGCACTTTCTGAGCTGGTTGTAGCTCCATAATCTTAATCACATAACTCTTACGGATTTTCCCTTTCTCTCTCCCCTTAGTAAGGGGGATAGGGTACACAATCAATAGGTAGTAATACATACACAGTTAATTTACACAAGTAAGAATATTGAAACACGGTTATATTCACATAATTGTATATCCACACAAGAGGAATAGTGTGGAACTACTTGCACAAGTGGCCTCTTGGGGGTTTTTGGACTTTGTTTGTACATGGATAAATTCATTGTACAAAATAGGAATTCTTCTCCCAATATGCCAGTTAAACAAAGAGAAAGAAAAACGCCTAAACGAGCGGAACAGGCATTGGAAATATCTCAAACACATAGCGAGGGCAATATGGATATGCAAGAACTGATTACACAAATTACTAAGGCAATTACGCCACAACTGGATAGCTTGAAGCTAGAGATAAAACATGATATACATAGTCTTACGAGTGAGGTTAGACAATTTTCTACAAGACTGCTGGAGGTAGAGACCAGAGTCTCAGAGACAGAGGATAAATTAAACTTATATGAACAAATTAATACTGAGCATAAAATGAGGCTCGACAAGTTACAAGCTAGAGTAGAGGACCTGGAAGACCGATCAAGACGCAACAACCTCAGAATTATCGGTCTCCCAGAAAATAATGATTACTTAGACCTCATGCATTTTGCTACGGTCACTCTCCCCCAGAGCCTAGGAATTCAGACTGATGTGCCAGTGCCTATAGAGAGGATACACAGGACAGGGGCATCACGAGTCACCAGGAAGGACAATATTAGTACTAGGCCTATAGTTCTTAAATTTTTAAACTTCCAAGATAAAGTTAATTTTCTTAGACACTATAGGAAGGCATACCCACTCACGATACATCAGCACAAGTTATTGATTTTCCAGGATTTTTCGAGCGAAACGGCAGCAAGACGAAAAGAGATGTCTCCGTTTTGCTCCAAACTTCTAAATGCAAATTTTAATGTTAAGATGGTATATACGGCCAAGTTAATTGTTACAATTGATGGGGTACAAAAAGTAATGAATAATATTCAAGAAGCACAGGTCTTTTGCAAAGAGCAGGGTATCGATTGAATAAGTATACATAGAGGTAGTTAGGTTAAGGTTGAATTTAATAAGTTGTATGCTTTTGGTTCTTGCTGAAATGGAATGGTTTTATGATGTGGATGAGTCGGTTGTTTTTTTTTTGTTTTTTTTTTCTCTCCTTCTCTCTCCCCTCGCCCTCTTTCTCTCCTCCCCCTCCCCATCTCAGCCCCTTATTTCTTAAATGCTCTGGTGGAAATGTGGTATTCTCTCTCCCAGCCACCTTATGTGGGTGAATAAGAATGGATTCTGAATCAGTGAATCTTCTTTCATGGAATGTAGGCGGGATAACCTCACCAATGAAAAGGAAAGCTATTATTAAACAATTAGGATTATATAAACCGGACTTGGTCATGTTACAAGAAACCCATTTAAAAGAATCTGAAATAACTAAATTAAAAACTAAATGGGTGGGGGAAGTAATTGCATTAACAGGGGAGGATAGGAAAAAGGGACTAGCAATTCTCGTTAATAAACAGCTGCCCCACGAGGTTCTAGGGGTAGAAAATGATGCTGGAGGCAGATACCAAATTTTAAAAATAAGAATTAATACAATCCCATTTATAATATGTAATATGTATGGGCCCAACTTACTAGATATTAAATTTTGGAATGAAGTCATAAACAGATTGCTAGAGTATACGGGACAAAATCTGGTAATAGCCGGGGATTTTAATTTAACTCCATATCCCAATATAGATAGAGCAGGCAAGAAAGACCCGGCTAGGAGGGATAGTAAGACTCGCATATTTCATAAATTATGCAATCAACTGGGACTGGGAGATATATGGAGGATCCAGCAT
>CAJPDP010013412.1:0-14695 GCA_905336975.1 Bombina variegata variegata
GTGTAAACTTCTTTAGACATGAAGTTACTTCTGAAGGTTTAAATCCTCAGAAGAAAAAGGTGGAAGCTATAATAAATTCTAAGAACCCAACTAACTTAAAGGAATTAAGATCATCCCTGGGTATGACGAATTATTCTCGCAAATGTATTGATAATTATGCAGAATTAGCTAAACCACTGCTATATCCTCTAAAGAAGGATGTGAAATGGCACTGGAGTGAGGCTCAAAAGACAGACGTAACAGAGCTGAAGAGAAAACTCACTCAAGCACCTTGCTTAGCGTACCCTGAAGGTGATAAACCTTTCTACTTAGAGACAGATATAAGCATGAGTGCTGTTTTATACCAAAAACATGATAATTTAAGCAAAGACATTGCTTATGCGAGCAAAACTTTATCCCCAGTAGAAATAAAATTTAGTGATTGCGAGAAAGCCCTCTTATCTACTGTATGGGCTCTACAAAATTTCCACAGCTACATACAGGGCGAGACCCTAACTTGGCGGTAGAGTTGCCCCACAGTCTAACTATCTGCATGTTACCGGGATAAGGTGTGCTGAGGAGGTGCTGGAAGTATAGCACAGACCGCCAAACAACTATTACTCTGCTATCAAGTACACGGGTCAGTGAAGGACGGCCAATTCCGTGGACTTTGGTGGCTAAACAACTGCCTTATGATACTATTGCAGTATCTGGAGAAGGGCTCATCCGTGGTGTGGTGGCCATTGGTACCGGAGTTGTGGGTAGCGGGAAGGCTGGAAGTCTGGGGAAACAGAGAACTGGGTCCACATCTCAGGTACACGGGAGCCAGTATCAGTCCAAGTGCCGACGGGGAGGTCTCCCAGATACAGATACTCTCAGAGGACTGATAGTGAGTGTCAGGCAAGTTGGCGGGTGAGCACGGCTTCCCTGGAACTATTGGACAATAGCTATATCAGTATCCTGGACTTGCCTGATTTGAAGATATAGATAGGACTTTAGAAGAACTGCATCAGATCGTAAGATACCGGGGGTATTGGCTGTTGTCTAATTTTCTGTATATAGTGGGTGTCTGGTGGGAGCTGCAGGCCAATATTGTTGTTGTTACATGTTTTATTTTGCTCCCTCAAGCTCCTTAATTATCTAGCCTTAATTATTTGACCAAGACATGAATAGTGTAACATAAAATTGGAGTAATCTTATTGTACACTATTTTTGGGATATTCTGTAGTCGTGATGCTAAACTAATTAAGGCTAGAAGACCAAAGTTTTATATGCATGTTAGTTACTTGGTTACATAAGTATTTTGGACTGGCTCTCTGATACTTTTTGTGTTTCTGTGTATATTGTTGCCACTTGAGACCTATCAAATTTTTGTTACAATTTTAGTTGCATAAGAGTGGTTAAAGGGGGCACTCCCTTTTCTAATACAAACTTAACAGTAAAGGTATACATACTGATCAGAAATGCATTAAGTTCATTAGTCTGATTACATCTGACATATTGTAATTAAAAACTAAGACAATAAGGTAAACGTTGTTAAGGAAATAAAACATTTAAAGAGATAAGGTCAGACAGGCTACAAGACAAGTCAAGGAATAAGCTGAATAGAAAAGATAAATATTTGTCTCGCTTAAATTCGTAGGGGGTATAGAATTGTTCAATAGTGATAATTGTGCTATTATATCTTGAGATATACACAACAAATTTGTTTCTAGACTCTGAGATATATATACATTTTTTTAAATTAAAAGCGTTTTTTTTCCTATATAGATATACAGATAGGTGTCTGACTAGGTTAGGCATTATAATAAATGAGAGTTCCAAGAATATATAAAGTCTAGAAATTATCTAATTAGGCCACTTTTTTTTAGCTGGTTTCAGTTCTTAACCATAAGCACAAATTTTCGTGTGTTTTTTTTTTTTTCTCTTGCGTTATTTTCCTTTTTTTGTTTCCTCTTTTTTTTTTTTTTTTTCCTTTTTTTTTTTTTTTTTTTTTGTTTGTTGCACTTTTTGAGCTGGTTACAGCTCCATAACCTCCACCACATCACTTTTATTGATTTTTTTCTTCTCCCCTTGGCAAGGGGTATATATGGTGCATATTTAATAGGTAGAATTATATACACAGTTAACTTACACAAGTAAGAATATTTATAGTTGTTGAACTTTATTCGTACATGGACAAATTTATTGTACAAAATAGGAATTTTTCTCCCAATATGCCAGTTAAACAGAAAGACAAAAAAATGCCTAAACGAGCTGAACAGTCATTGGAAATATCTCAAACACATAGTGAGGGCAATATGTATATGCAAGAACTGATTATACAAATCACTAAGGCAATCACGCCACAACTTGATAGTTTGAAGCTAGAGATAAAACATGATATACATAGTCTCACGAGTGAGGTTAGACAATTCTCCACAAGATTTCTGGAAGTAGAGACTAGAGTCTCAGAGACAGAGGACAAATTAAACATATATGAACAAACTAATATTGAGCATGAAATTAGGCTTGACAAGCTACAAGCTAGAATAGAGGATTTGGAAGACCGATCGAGACGCAACAACCTCAGAATTATCGGTCTCCCAGAAAATAACGATTACCTAGACCTCATGTATTTTGCTACGGTCACTCTCCCCCAGAGTCTTGGAATTCATACTGATGTGCCGGTGCTTATAGAGATCATACACAGGACAGGGGCACCAAGAGTTATCAGGAAGGATAATATAAGTACTAGGCCTATAGTTCTTAAGTTTTTAAACTTTCAAGATAAAGTTAATTTTCTTAGACACTATAGGAAGGTGTACCCGCTTACGATAGATCAGCACAAGTTATTAATTTTCCAGGACTTTTCTAGCGAAACGGCAGCAAGACGGAATGAGATGTCTCCGTTTTGCTCCAAACTCCTAAATGCAAATTTCAATGTTAAGATGGTATATCCGGCCAAGCTAATTGTAACAACTGATGGGGTACAGAAAGTAATGAATACTACTCAAGAGGCACAGGTTTTCTGCAAAGAGCAGGGAATCGATTGAATAAGTATACATAGAGGTAGTTAGGTTAAGGTTGGATTCAATAATTTTTTATGATTTTGGTTTTTGCTGAAATGGAATGGTTTTATGATGTAGGTGAGTTGTTTGTGGGGAGGGGGGGGTTCTCCTCGTTCCTCTTCCTTTCTCCTCCCCCTCCTCATTTCTGTCCCTCTATCTTAAATGTTATTGTTGAAATGTGGTATTCTTTCTCCCAGCCACCATACCTGTGTGAATAAGAATGGATTCTGAATCAGTGAATTTTCTTTCATGGAATGTAGGTGGGATAACCTCACCAATGAAAAGGAAAGCCATTATTAAACAATTAGGGCTTTATAAACCAGACTTGGTAATGTTACAGGAAACTCATTTAAAAGAATCTGAAATAGCTAAATTAAAAACCAAATGGGTGGGGGAAGTAATTGCATTAACAGGGGAGGATAGGAAGAAGGGACTAGTAATTCTTATTAATAAACAACTGCCCCATGAGGTTTTAGGGGTAGAAAATGATGCTGGAGGCAGATACCAAATTTTAAAAATAACAGTTAATACAATTCCATTTATAATATGTAACATATATGGGCCCAATTCACTAGATAGTAAATTTTGGAATGAAGTGATAAACAGATTGTTAAAGTACATGGGACAAAATTTGATAATAGCGGGGGATTTTAATTTAACCCCATATCCCAATTTAGATACAGCAGGTAAGAAAGATCCAGTTAGGAGGGATAGTAAGACACGCATATTTCAAAAATTATGTAATCAACTGGGGCTGAGAGATATATGGAGGATCCAGCATCCAGATCTCAAGACATATACCTGCATGTCACCAAGCAATCAAAGTCTCTCCAGAATAGATATGTTTTTAATAGCAGAAAGGCTGTTGGGACTTGAATGTAAGGCTGACATTAAAGATATTATCCTGTCAGATCACGCAATTATTTACATGGAGTTTAGGACTATCTCCCTTAAAAGGGGGGGCAATAATAGTATCTTTTTTCCTAAATATTTATTATCTAATAGTAACTTTGAGAATTTTCTAAAGATTAAATGGGCAGAATATCATAGTTATAATAAGAATTACGTTGAGAAAACGGAAATTTATTGGGAGGCCGCAAAGGCGGTACTTAGAGGGAATATTAAGGAATATTTATCCAGAGCGAAAAAAAAATTCAAACAGAAAAAGCTGCAACTGTCAAATACAGTGAGGAATTACTACAATGCATATGTAGCTTCTAGAAATAAGGAAATTTGGAGGAAATATATTAATGTTAAAACTCAGAGGGATACATTCCTAAAGCAGAAGGCTACTCAAGAAGGGTTAAGGCAAAAAGCATTATACAGAGGGTTTGCTGGGAGAGCAGCAAAATATCTTGCTAGAATCTCTAAACCCAAAGGCAGTAATGTGATTTCAGCCATAAGTCAGAACGATAAAAGATATACTCAGATTGAGGATATAAAGAAAGTTTTTTATAAATATTTTCAGGAAATATACATGGTAGAACCCGCTAATCCAAAGGAAGGGACTGTTTTTTGGTCTAAGTTAAATCTACCTAGAATTCTGCAAGAGCAATTACAAGAATTAAATCTACCAATTACAATTCAAGAAGTAAGCAGTGCCATTAAACAAGCCAAATTGAATAAAGCTCCAGGGCCAGATTGTCTCCCGATAGAATTTTATAGAATTTTGCATGAAGAAATAACACCCACCTTGTGTAGATTGTTTAACAGTTATTATAGATCCCAAGTAGGGTGCTCTAAATATTTTACTGCATCTTATATCTCACTAATTCTGAAAAAAATAAGGATCCAGAGAAGGCATCATCTTATAGGCCAATATCACTATTAAACTCAGATTATAAACTGTTAACAACAATTTTAGCTAACAGACTACAACCTTTACTTAAAGGGATTATTCATGAAAATCAGGTAGGCTTCATGCAAGGGAGACATCCGGCCAAGAATATGCGGAAGATTATGATTATTTTAGATTACTTTTGGAATAAGATTAAAGAAAAGGGTAAAAAAATGATGGATTCCGCTATATTAACCCTCGATGCAGAAAAAGCATTTGACTATATAAGCTGGAGTCACTTGTTCACCACAATAGAAAAATTTGGGTTTACTGGTCACTTTAGTAATTTCGTACAGCTAATTTATAGTAAGCCAATTTCATCTATTATTATAAATGGTTCAACTACAGACTTCCTTTCCCTTCACAGAGGAACAAGACAAGGGTGTCCATTATCCCCTCTATTATTTAATATTACACTTGAGCCCTTGGCCGTTGTATTACGCAAGCAATTAGAGGGTATTAGTATAGGGGAACAAAAGTTTACTCTGTCATTGTATGCAGATGATTTGGTGGTTTTTCTAAGTAATTTAGTTTTTCTAACTAATTTTAATAAAAATTAGTCTACCGAAGCTTCTAGAAAACGTACGACTCTTTAGTTTAGTATCAGGATATAAAATTAATTTGACCAAATCCGAGTTGCTTTGGATAACGAAACCACTAAGAGTTACTGTTAAACATCCTTTTAAAGAAACTAAACAGATTAATTATTTAGGCATAATTCTAAGTAACAACCCACTAGAATGGTATGAATTGAACATTTTAGGCTGTCTGAAGGAAATGCAGCAAAAACTAGATTCTTGGAGCAATTTGCAGATCTCATTAATAGCACGTATTATGTTAATAAAAATAATATTATTCCCGAAAATGCTGTACTTATTACAAAACATACCAGTAATTCTTAAAAATGCAGACATTAATAAGTTTAATCAGATGTGCTCTAAGTTTATATGGAAAGGGGGGGAAACGCGGATTGCCATAAAAAGATTAATGAATACTAATCTGGCAGCAGGGTTAGCCTTTCCAAATATCAAATATTATAATTGGGTTACCCTACTAAAATATGCCATTGATTGGATTACCGAAATAGAACATGTTACTTTCTATCAATGCGAATCCAGTATCATTGCTCCGTTTGAACTTAACTTAATGACGTTCAAGAATATTATAATAGCGTGGCAAAAATATTGTGGTGAAATTCAGATTAATCTATATGTTACAGAATTCTTACCAATACAAGGGAATCCTGGATTTCAACCGGGGTATAATACCCAAGTATTCCAGGGTTGGAGAGATAAGGGATTAAAATACGTTAAACAGTTATTAGTAGCTAATGGAATAAAAGATGCATTTAATAAAATCGCCTGTAAATACGGAATACAGAATAAAGACTTTTTTGCGTATTTACAGATTAGACACTACGTATTGGATATTCAAAAAGAATATAAAACCAATTGGACTAGTGGCCCAATTGCGGCGGGGATAAAAATATATCAAGCAGGTAGATTCTCAATCTCAACTTTTTATAACATTTTGAATACGCATAGCATATTAAAACAAATTAAATATATACATTTAATATGGCAAAGATATTTTCCGGAGATTGAGTTATCAGTCATACAGGAGAGCCTTAAGTTAATTAACGATACTTGGGTTCCCATGGCATGGCGAGAGTCACATTTAATAATATTATATGATGTATACATTACTCCTGAAAAAATTGACCATTTAGTACAAAAACCTCATTTTTGCACAAGGTGCAGCAAAGAGCGTGCAGATATTTTACACTGCCTGTGGCTATGCCCTAAGATTATACAATTCTGGAGTAAGGTATGCTATTGGATGAATGAAGTAACAGAGACAAGAGTTAGAATAAATCCTCAAGATATTTTTTTTTTTTAGTTAGGTATTCCGCCACTGCTAAAAACTATAAACTTATTAATACAATACTAATTCTAGCTCGCAATACTATATTGAAAACATGGGAAGCCAAACATCCACCGAAATTCACTGAATTTAAGAAAGCGGTAATTGCGCAAATGATACTGGAACAGTATAATATACAGAATCTGAATAGTGAGCAAGTACAGTTATTTTTTACTAAATGGGAAGGAGTAGTTAAAGCATTTCCGAATACTATTCAAATTCAATTGGTCAAACCAATGAGTTGTTCTACTTTTGTTATGCAAAACATTCTTGCGGGGCGGTTTCCCCGGGAGTGGTCAAATGGTAACGATAGTGGTACTGGGGAATGATGGCTGGGAGAAAGAGACAGAGGGGGGTGTTTGGGGGGAGGGGAAGGAGAGGGATGTGTGTCTTTTTTTTTTTTTATGTTGGAGTGAATGTTGTGTGTGTGCATTTTGTTGTAGGGACCAGTTTGTTGTTGGTATAGGTAATATAAGGCATCATAGTATAAGGTAACATTTTTTTGGTCAGAATATTTCGGTTCTCTTGAAGATAAGTAGAACTATGTTAGGATTCCAGGGTGAATATTTTAAAATAAGGTAAAAGGAATATTTCTAGAGAGGTGGAGACTTCCTGTGGGAGGAGCATGTTGCAGACGTGCACGCATGAGCTCTGTGAGGGAGAGCCGAACTACCAACATACCCCGCCATAATATCTCCTATTTCCGGGGGTGAGAGCCCTGCCTGGGGAGAGCAAGACAGCTAGAGACGGAAGTCCCCTTTAACCTTTACCCGGCCGACTGGTACCGGCCACAGGCACACACACAGCAATGATTACAAACAGACACGCTGGAGGGAGGCTGCGATCTGACTACTAATTATCTCTAAGACCATTGTGAGAGCACCCGTCGCCTACACAGTGAGAGGAGCATATCTCTGGACACAGGTTGCGTGAGGCAGCTACCTGCTCTATCCGCCTGAAAACAGATGGGAGGTGTCTTGCCTGGAGCCGTGTAAGCGGAGGGGCAGAGGAGAAGAACGGTGCGAAGAAGCAGGACGCCAAGCACGGATAGCGCAAGTATTGCCTATTGTATGAGACTGCTAAATGTATGTGTTAGTGTGCCTGTTAAAAAAGAACTGCTGCATGAGTTAATTGCGGAACTACAAAGAGGTTTAAAGACCGACGGGTCTAAAAGGCTGCGTGTGGAGTGCAAGTGCTTACAAATAGCGGGGCTTCAGGAGATTAAATAACATACTGTTAAATTAAGGAATAAAGTACTGGGGAGGAACCAGAGTACTGGCCCCAGGAGCAGGGCATGTAAAGCATAAGTCCTTAAGTGGAAGAATTTGGCAGGGTGTAACTATCTGCCTAAAGGATTGAGCTAACGGTATAGCAGCCCAGGGGGGCAATTAGCACAGACTGCTTTCCCCTATGTCAGATAAACTGGTCGGAACATCGCAGTGGAATTAAGGGAGGCAGCAGATACAGTCTGCAGGCTGAGATAGGTGCAAGCTGAGCTTCAGGGGCTTTCACCAAAGTCAAGAAGTTTGTGAGCCTCCACGGAGCCATTAGGCTCATCCCCCCTAAGGAAGTTTTTTTGACACAATAGTCCGGTGTGATTGAAGCAAATTTTGCAAATGTTTACACAGCATCAGAATATTATGCTGATAGTCTGAGCCTTATAAAGAAAGGGGCTTGGGAGAGAGGAGACCAGCCGGTAGTTTGGCACACAGCTGGACAGAATCCTTCCTTTTCTGGGCAAAGTTATCTGCACATAAAGAGTGCTTTGGAAAGCTAAAGAAGGGGCAGTCTTGTTATGAATATTGTCAAGTACCCCCTGCCTGCTATAATCTTCTGGGGACTATAGTGATACTCAGAATCTAAAGCATCAGCTGTAGACGTTTCCTGGAATAGCAGCTCATGGCAGCGACAAGTGTAGTAATATTCATTAATTAGTGCATTACTGTATTGTTATCTTTTTTCACAGTTGTATCCTATATAATATTTCATCTTAGGCTAAATCACTTTGGAATTAGCTAGACTTGATTATACTCTAATCTTATGTGTGTTGGGTGGGGGCAAAGGCATCCGATTATTTTGGGCGAGCTGACAGAGCCCGCTGTTAAGAGATTATATTTCTAATAAGTAAGGTTGCGTGCAATAGGAGGGGTACTGTGGTAAAACAACAGGCAAAGTGTCATTGTTGAGAGAGACTATTCTAGGCAAGTTGGATAGGAGGAGTGGCAGCTGGGGAGACCGCTAGCTTTAAGATTTTTTGGAAATATCCCACAATCACATTATACTAATTAACTGCACTTAATGGTCCTAACTAGGACCCTTTAAGGGGAGATCCCTTATCGGCACTTTTATTGAGCAGCACTAGCTGCAGTAGTACACTTAATCACAGTTAGTTAAAAGGTTCACTAGAGAGTTTTTTTTTTGTTTGTAGTTGTTGTCTGTTTTCCTGTCTCTCTCTTCAACTGTTTTTTTTTTTCTAGAAGCACTACACTTACTCACATTCTATGGAAAAGTATATACCTAACCTTAAAGTTAGGTCACCCGCGATGCCCCCTAAGAGAGATAAAAAGTCCAAATTGTCACAGGAGACAGGTTTAGAGGACAATACGGATCCTCAGTCATTAAGTTCAGAGAAACAGCTGACACTTAACCAACTAGCAGAAATGATTCTACCCCAATTTGAGTCAGTTAAAAAAGAGATAGCCACCTTATCCACAGAAATTAGATCCTTCTCCAATAAGATACTGGAGGTAGAAGAGAGAGTATCAGTTGTGGAGGATAGACTTAATTTACAAGAGACAAATTGGACTAATTATGAAGATAAAATAAAAATGATGCAATCTAAAATTGAGGAACTGGAAGACAGATCGCGTAGAAATAATATCCGCATTGTCGGATTGCCAGAGTTGAGCGAGTATGAAGATTTGATACTATTTGCCTGAACTACTTTACCACAATTGTTAGGGATGCAGTTAACAGAAACAATCCAAGTAGAAAGAGCCCATAGAACAGGATCAGTCAGGGGGTCCCAAGAAGTTAACTCGCGCCCAAGGATGGTGGTTATTAAGTATTTAAACTTTCAACACAAGGTACAGATAATGAGACATTACAGGAAAATACAGGGGTTCAAGATAGGCACGAAATCTTTCCTTCTCTTTCAGGATTTCTCAACAGAGACTTCCTCAAAGAGAAAGGCAATGGCACCCTATTGTACAAGCCTAATTAAGGCGGGAATTAAGGCAAACATGAGGTACCCAGCCAAAATTTAAATTTTTAACCCAGAAGGGAATGCGACTACACTAAATACTGTAATAGAAGCCAAAAAATACTGTAGAGAAAAAGGTGTAGAGGTATGATTTATCCAACAGTAGTGTCTCAGTTTTTATATTACTTTTTGCTTAGATTAGTGATGTTGTTGGCTGTTTTCGTAGCCAAAGTCTTTGATCAAATAACTTGTGGTGTTTTGTTTTTGTTTTTTTTGTTTGTTTTTTTTCCTCAGGTCTACCGCCAAACTGCCTTGATGTACCCGATCCCGTTTGATCTCGGAAGTGAAGCAGGGTTGGGTCTGGTCAGTACCGGGATGGGAGACTGCCGGGGAACACTAGGTGCGGTAGGCATGTGCCCCTTGCCGATGGACAGCATGATCCTTATACCCTGGCAGAGAGGTGGGAAGTCAATTCTTTTTTAAGGTTTGGTTTTAAAAACAAATATTAAAATTATATGTTGAAGTGTGTGTCGTGGAATGTGGGAGGTGTGACCTCCCCTATTAAAAGAAAGAATGTGTTAAAAATGCTTAAGCGCCATACGCCAGATGTCATTTTCTTACAAGAGTTACATCTGAAAGAGGCAGAAATACAAAAGCTTAAAACCAACTGGATTGCTGAAATCATAGCAACTCCTTGCAGTAGTAGGAGATGTGGAGTGGCTATTATGTTAAATAGGAATTTGCCATATGAGATTAAGAATCAAGTGTCGGATCCAAAGGGGAGAAATTAACGAACGACTCTGGACGTCCTGTAACATATATGGTCCGAATGAAATTGAAATAGAATTCTGGGAAATGATTAAAAATAAATTAGCAAATTATTTAGGGCAAAACATAGTGATGGCTGGGGACTTTAATGCTACGATGCAGCCAGAAATTGATAGGCTACGATCCGGAGCCGTTAGAAGACACAATAGAGAGGTAAAGCTTCTACGGGAATTTGCAAAGACTTTAAAATTAAGTGATATATGGTGCTTACAGCATCCAGATGAGCGCGAATTTTCATGCAAATCCAAATCATTTAAAAACTTTTCGCGGATAGACATGTTTTTGATAGACGAGAAGTTATTGGCTCTGGATATGGAGACACAAATGGCCGAGATAGTAATATCAGATCATGCGATAATAAGCTTGAAAATAGAGGGCAGGTTGGTCAAAGGCAGTAGTAGAAACATGTTTAGTTTCCCCAGATATATGTTACAGGACAAAAATTTCCATAACTTCCTAACGGAAAGATGGAGAGAATATTATAGGCAGAACAGACCAGATGTGAGCAGCCCAGAAATACTCTGGGAAGTGGGTAAAGCTGTTTTACGGGGCGAGATTAAAAATTATATTATAAAAAGAAAGCAGAAGTTGAAAGACAGAGAAATTCAATTAGCTAATCATCTTAAAAATACATACAGAAGGTATGTGATTACCCCAAATAGATATTCCTGGAACAGTTACAAAATAGCTAAATCAGAGCGGGAGACTTTCCTGAGAGAAAAGTGGGCAAGAGAAGATATTCGAACAAGAGCATATTGTCAGGGGTATCAGGGGATCGCCACAAAGCATCTGGCAAAAATAATAAAATTTCGGAAAAAAAATAATCCTATATCTTTTATTAAAGAAGGAGCAACAACGTTCACTCAATCAGCAGAGATAAGAGAGGCCTTTTACAGATATTATCAGAAACTGTACTCTAATGAGGTAATTGACAAGACGATAATGGGAGAGTTCTAGCGAAAGATCCAGGTCCCGAAAATAGATAAGAAGGACTTAGTCCAGATTAACTCCCCGATAACAGAGGAAGAAGTTAAAACTATGATTGACAGAATTAAAGTCAATAAGGCAGCGGGACCTGACGGTCTTCCGGCAGAATTTTACAAAATTATCAAAAATGATATCTCGGGTACATTGGTGGAACTGTATAATAGCTACTATGTGCAAGGGAATCTAAACTCACCTTTTTTCACTGACTCAATAGTTTCATTAATTCATAAGAAAGGGAAAGCACCAGAAGAATTGGGATCATACCGCCCAATTTCGCTCCTGAATCAAGATTAAAAAATATTAACGGCAATTATGGCAGATAGATTAAAGAAAGGGGTTGGAAATTTGATCCATAATGACCAATCAGGATTTATCCCAGGTAGAAACCCAGTTCGGAATATGCGGAGGGTGCTAGTTATTCTAGACCATTACTTTAATAATTCCCAGAAGTCGAATAAAAATTCACAAGCAAATTTGGCTATGCTTACGATCGATGCAGAAAAAGCATTCGATTCCATCATTTGGGATCACTTATTCAGGACACTGAAGGAATTCGGTTTTGAAGGCAATATGGTCCAGTTAATCCAGAGGATTTACACCAGCCCGGGGACTCAACTGTTGGTTAACGGAGAATTATCTCATTATATAACTTTACAAAGAGGGACCAGACAGGGATGTCCCTTGTCACCATTATTATTCGATTTGGCACTAGAACCATTGGCTGTTCAATTTAGACAAGAATTAAAGGGAGTGGATTTTGGGGGACATAACTTCTTAATTTCCTTATATGCGGATGACATTATGTTGTTTTTACAGCATACTAAAACAAGTATTCCCAAATGTCTGGCAATTATTAATAATTTCACCCTTTTCTCAGGATATAAGATTAATAAGGAAAAGTCAGAGCTGTTATGGATTAATAAAACAAGATCTAGTCACCCACAATTTTGGAATTAAAATAAGTAAAAATCCTACAGAATGGTACAGTTTAAATAATGCTGAGTTTTTTGATAATCTAGAGGGTAGATTAGGTAGGTGGAATATTCACTACTTATCATTCTCTGCGAAAATAGTGTTGATTAAAACTATTGTCTTCCCCAGGTTATTGTTTTTAATGCAAAATCTACCACTATGGATCACCAGGCGAGATGTGGCGTGGTATAACAGAGCTTGTGCACACTTTATCTGGGGTAAGAAGAAAATAAGAGTAGCAACTGAGAAACTTACCCAAAGTAAAAAATATGCCGGTCTGGCTTTGCCGGACATTGTAAAATACAATGTCATTGCTCTTAAGAAATTCGGAGTAGATTGGATAACGGAGGCTAATTATGGAATCGATTCAGGAGTGAAATTATACGCGGCTGGCAAAAGATCGATATCGTACTGGTATGAGATCTTACTAAATTTTTCAGGGAAAGAACATATAAATAAAAGGAAAATGTTTGTCATGAAATATGTTAGCGCGCTACAAGATGAGGAAATTGAAAGGAGTCTTAAGCTGGCAAACGCAGCAACAAGGCTAGTGAGTTGGAAAGAATCACAGGTTAAGCTTCTAAACAATTATTATTTAACCCCAATAAGGATGAGTAAATGGGCGCAGAATGGACATAAGGGGAACTGCTTTAAATGCCACAAAGAGGGGGCAGACTTGTGCCATTGTCTATGGGAATGCCCAAAAGTTTGTCAATTTTGGAGCAAAATCCAATACTGGGTGAACAGGTTTTGCCAGAAGAGTTCGCTCTTCAATTAAAGCATATTTTCCTTTTAAAAGAATATGGGCGCGACAAAGGTGAGGATCAACTAATCAATATGTTTATTTTGGCAGCACGGCATTTGATATTCTCAAAATGGAGATCCCCTGAGGCCCCTACTTTATGTGAGTTTGTCAATACTATTAAGTTACAAATGATCATAGAAAGACAACACTTAGAGTATCGGAAAAGATTTTTAGACTATTTTTGACAAATGGAAGAGGGTAATTCTATCATGGTCCCAGACGGCATCGATTCAATTTGTTACACCGTTGAAGAACAATGTAAATTTCATAACGCTGCTTGCAGGGGAGGTCCTCCCCGCGTATTGGCTTTAAGTTTCTCTGTCAGGGATAAGGGGTCGGTTTGACCACCAAGTTTGGGGCTAGACGTTTTGCTTTTTTTTTTTTGCTTTTTTCCCCCCCGGCTGCCAAGTAGGCAGTCAAAGTAGAAACCTTGAATAGGAGCTGCGTCTCCTTTGTATATTTACATAGGAAGCTGTGTCTTCCAAGAACTGTCTGAAGTTCATTTTTATTATATATATTTTTATGTTTTGTTTTTCGATGTTGTGATGTGTGCAGTTCTATAATAATAAAAACTTTATCTAAAAAAAGGAATATTTCTATCAGCAGACGCCTATTTTTCTGTTATAATGTGGATTCTGATATGTATAAGGAATAAGAAGGCGATATAAGTTAGGTTGCAACTCAAGACTAAAAGATATGATTAATAGGAAGTGAGCAGTTTGGTTTTTTTATTGATGAGTATGAAGTCTTCCCTCTCTTTCACTGTGTTTTCTGTTTTTTTTCTCCTTTTTGTGATTTATAACCAGAAGAGCTTAGAATTTGTTGTTATAGTTCTCAAGTGAATCGTAAATGATTGATTAATTTCTTTGTTTGAAATGTATAATATATTGCAACATGAGATAAAATGAATTTTATTTAACTGTGTATGCAATTAGAAACTAATAAAAAGAAATGTAAAAAAAAAAAAATACATAGATATCCAGACGTAGCGTCTCTTTTGAATGACAAAGAAAATCTTTTAAAACCATAAGATTGAAAGCATCAAAATTGAGATTTTAAAGTACAACTTATGTTTAATTTTCAGTTATGGTGTACCTCAGTATTGTATAAAT
>CAJPDP010013544.1:0-10965 GCA_905336975.1 Bombina variegata variegata
CAACAGGGTGTTTTCATCATCCAATGTTGAGATTCTAGATGCCAATGTGCCTTCCACCTCTGAGGACTCTTTGTCCCGTGAGGCGTGTCCCCTACATTCAGCTGATCTTACACATACAGCTTCCCCTTGTACCACTAATCCTCCTCCTGGAGGGGGCCTTTTTCCACCAGACGTTACTGTGCAGTTCCGTATGGCAATGTCTGTGGCCTTAGCCGTTTTACCTCGTACGGCTACGTGCAAGCGAAGGGTTAATCCATGCACTCCTGCCCAGGGGGCATCATGTAAATTGACGGATGTATCCGATCAGTCATCTGAGGATGCGGTTCTCTCTGAGGCTTCAGAGTGTGGACCTTCTGGGTCGGAGCCTGCTGCTTCCTTTCCTCCGGCAGAGGAGGATGTTGCATTAAGATTTAAGGTAGCACGCCTGTGCTTTCTTTTAAGAGAGGTTTTGATGATATTAGAGATGCCTTGTACTAATCTTCCAGTCGAGTCTCAGAGCCCTTAGTCAGAGGGCGAATTTAATTAGGACAGGGAGGGATAGAGATCCTTTTCCCTTTGTCTATATTTTGTTTTTTATTAAGATTCCCAGTTCCAGGCTCTTTTGAGGGGTTGTGTTGTGCCCATCGCTATTTGGCTAACTTTTTTTGTGCACTTGCCAATTAGTTACTATTCTGTTCAGGGGATAGTTTAATCTTAGAGCTCTGGATTAATAGAGGAAACTCCTTTTATGACGATATTTCCTCACGTGGGATATTTGTATACTATCGACTCGGAGGCTTCCTATAAAGCTTTCTTGTCTCGTTGCGAGGGAGGTTCCCTCGTTATTCCAGAAACAATTAAGACATTGGAGCTTATAATTTTTTTATCTGTGATTTTCATAGTTGTCTAGCCCCAAGGCTAGAGCTTCCAGTTTTTCTGTTCAGGCCTTGATCTGCTCTGAAAGATAGGGCTTCGGAATCTAATTTTCCCTTCTGCTTGAGGGAAAGATTTATTTTGATTCCGCTGTTCCGTTTGAGAGAACGAATCTGAGAGATACATTTTCTTTGTTTATTCTTTGATTGCGGTTAAGCCCAGCATCAGAGACCCTCATTTAAGCCTGAGCAATCCAAGTTTTGGAAGCTGACTCAGTCCTGGATTAAGTCCAAGCAGAGCAGAGGCCTGTCGACCTGGGTTGGCAGAAGGGACCCTTCCGGGTCCTATCTTCAGACTATCGCTTCATTTTTAGTTTTCAAGGACGTACAGGACCATGGTTCTTGAAGGTCATAGTTAGGCCTCGATGCTCAGCCTTCCAGGATTTTTCTTTCTCTTTGCCCTGTCTTCTAAACAGAGAGAGGGAAACCCTTTAGGTGGGTTCCGGTTTTGTTCTCCTTTGGAGTCATTGCCCCGGTGTCTATCGCTATGTGAGGTTTGAGATATTATTCAAACCGTTTTGTTTGTGCTCCCACAGAGGGAGGGATCTCCCGTCCTATTCAGGCCTAAGTACTTAAGCAAACTTATCTTATCTCCTCGTTCCGGAAGAAGACTATATGGTCCACTTTACCCTTAGTGGGGGAAGAGCAGTGCTGGACCACTGTTGAGTAAAGATCCCATACTTTTCATTCCTCCGCAGGGAACATTCCGGTTCCTAAGGTTGATGATTGCAGACAGACTTGCTTCTGCTTCTTAAACCTTTTAGAAGTCCATGGATTCTTTGGCAGTGCCAGACTCCAGATCTAGTGGTAGCTTCTCTTGTCTAGACGATTCTGGTTCAAATCGCCTTCGTCTTGTCTGATAGAGACTTCTAGGGTTTTTCATCTGTCCTCCCTGTTTAGGAAAGATGGAATACTTGACCAGAGTTTTTCTGGTGTAGGGCTCCAGGGTAGGCTCCTGGACGCCATTTTAGTCTTCATGGACATGAAGACTTCTCTATCGGATTTGTGAAGTTCTAAGTTAGCTTCACCAGGTCGTACTAGCTCTGCATTGGTGGTATGGATTTGTCATGTGGTCCATTTCGGACATCACTCCTTTTGTCAGGGCCCATTTCAGCCGAAGATCGGTGTATGCTGAGGCGGAGGTGCAACATTTTTTTTTAAATCTGTTTTAACAGATTGACCTGGACTACTGACTATCTAGTAGTTTTGTCCAGATCCACTTGTCCTGAGGGACATCCTTTTTAAATCATCCGGGGCAAATTTGACTTTGGTCGCAAGTCTGCCAGGATGGTGAGGACATACCAAGAGGGCATGGGGTCTGTAGACTCAGGAGGGTTTCCTCCATATTTCCTTATGGATCTTCAGGCATTCCTTTTTTCTTCTGAAGTTTAGTCTACTGGGTTAGTCCCAGTTTTAGATTATAGTTTTATCTTTCGCTCAGAGGCTTAGAGCTCCTTCTGAGGGGAACAAGAGTCTCCCTAGCGGTGAGGGTGGTATCTTTTTTTTGTTTTGTTAGTGGGCAGAAGCCCACTACTGTTCGCTACTAGTGATCCTCTCGCCGGGGGCGATCAGGGGATAAGATTTTCTCCCGAGGGGGTTTTCGGAAGGGGACTCCAGATGCAGTCTCAGGACGTCCCGTTTTCCACATCAGAATTCCACTGGGGGGCTGTGGTTAGAGATCCTCAGGCAGAGCTAATGAATCATTAGTGGTGCCTTGGAGATTTATTGCCATTTTTTCCTTTTAACTGCCATATCACTCCTTTCTCGAGTGGTGGCCATAACCTAGCAGGAGCAGGCATCAGTGAGACTAATTGCTCCGTTGCGACTGCGAAGATCGTGGTTCGCGGTTTAGTTGGGCTGACGTTTTCTCTTCCATGAGGGTTGTCTTGTCGCAGGGACCTGTTGGAACAGGGCCCCTTTGCTTAATCGGATATTAATTTTTCTAAGGTGGACTGCGTGGAGATTGGTGCTTAGTTTTAGCCAGGAGAGGGTTTCGGAGAGGTTATGTTCCTCTCCTTCCAGTGCATAGCTGGTTCCTTGTCATCTGTCTTAAGGTATGGAGGACCCCCTTCTTTTGAGAAGAGTGTGGGTTGTCCTAGCACACTATCAAGTCTGCCAGGTTCCTTTCCTCTATGATGTTCTGGAGAAGGGCCACTTAGCTGGTTCTTTGTTTTGACAGTTTGGCCCTGTCTATTTTACGGTGTGGAAGCTCGCTGAGCTTTCGGATATTCTGTTTCTTTTTGTTAAGGTTCTGCTTACAATCAGACCTGATCGATCAGGTGTTCCTCCGTGGAGCTTAGATCTTGATCTGCCGGCTGCATCAGGCTAATTTTGAATCTATGCATGAGGTTGACATTAAGTTGTTATCTCGGTAGATTCCTTTTCCGTCTACTCAGGGCTTCTGCGTGCAGTGGTCTCTGAGTCTGCAACCTTGCAATGCGACCTTCCTTATCTGGTGTTTCTCAATACTAGGGCTGTTCGGCAAATCTAGTTAGACTTACCTCCTAGGGCCATGTTATTTAGCTACTTCAATCATGGGATTATGGTTACTTTATTATGTCTTATTCCATCTTCCTTGAAGGAAGTTTTTCCACATAGGATGGGGTTGCTCCTTGAAGTTCTTCTTCAGGCTGTTTAGGCATAGACAGATTTTTATCTGTTTATTATCTTTCCGGGATTCCAAAGGGTCAGAGGGCTTTTGACTTCCTCATCTTTTAGTTGAGGAGTTTTCTTCCGCTCGGCATATGAGTCAGTGGGACTCGAGGTTCCTCAGAGGGTTACGGCTCATTCTATGAGAGCAATGTCGCCTTTTGGGCTCTTTAAAAAAAAAGAGGCCTCTATGGATCAGATTTGTAGGGTGGCTGCCTGGGTCTCCTTACATTCTTTTCCCTAATTTTTAACTCGATTTTTTTGCTTCGGTGGAAGCAGCCTTCGGGAGATAGGGTTTTGCAGGCTGTGGTGAGGAAGGGGTCCGCCTCTTCTTTTTTACCCTCCCGTTAGCATTCAGTGTCCTCTAGAGCTTGGGTATAATTTCCCACAAGTAAGGAACGCTGATGTGGGCTCTCCCTGTATTAAGAAGGAAAACTTAAATTCTGCTTACCTGATAATTTCCTTTCCTTCTGTACAGGGGGAAGAGTCCACAGCTCCTGCCAGTGTTCTCCGATGGGCGGCCCTAAATTTTAACTTATTCTTCTGGCACCTTTTTCACCCTGATATTTCTCCTACTGTTCCTTGTTCCCTCAGCAGAAGACTAGGGGATGAGGGAAGTGGGGGAGGTATTTAAGCCTTTGGCTGGGGTGTCTTTGCCTCCTCCTGGTGGCCAGGTTCTGTATTTCCCACAAGCAAGGAATGCAGCTGTGGACTATCCCTGTACAGAAGGAAAGGAAATTATCAGGTAAGCATAATTTAAGTTTTTCCCAGTGTAGAAATGTCACAGCCCTCCCCAGGTGAAATGCAGATTTATCTACCAGTCTGTGCAGTGTGCTGCTCCTTGTGTCGTCCACAGCCCTCCCCTGGTGAAATGCAGATTTATCTACCAGTTCATGCAGTGTTCTGCTCCTTGTGTCGTCCACAGCCCTGCCCAGGTAGAATGCAGATTTATCTACTAGTTTGTGCAGTGTGCTGCTCCTTGTGTCGTTTACAGCCCTCCCCAGGTGGAATGCAGATTTATCTACTCGTTCGTGCAGTGTGCTGCTCCTTGTGTCGTTTACAGCCCTCCCCAGGTGAAATGCGGATTTATCTACCAATCTGTGCAGTGCGCTGCTCCTTGTGTCGTCCACAGCCCTCCCCAGGTGAAATGCAGATTTATCTACCAGTCTGTTGGGCTACAGTGTTCTGCTCCTTGTATCGTCCACAGCCATCCCCAGGTGAAATGCAGATTTATCTACCAGTCCCCTGGGTTGTAGAATCCAGTTCCCTGTGATCCTTGGCACCGTGACTGCACTGCCTTAAATGGGCCTATCTACTGGAAGCAGTCATCTGCAAATGAGGCAAGCACAGTAGATGAAGGTGCGGACAGGTAAGCACTAGGCAGGTAGAAATGGGGTCTCTGTCTCTTTCAATTTAGAGTTACCAACTTTAGTGCTCTGGCTTTGGTGTTAGCGCTCACTGGTAGTGCGGAGTGCACTAACTCGCCTTCTTATCTTCTCTTTTTCTGTTCCTGTGGTTCTGTAACCATCTTAGGCTTAGTTTCCATTGAGGTGATAACGTTTGGAAAATGGTGGTAACATAAAAATTCTCCATAGACTTTAACGGAGATAAATGTTTTTTATCACAATTTACCACCTCAATAGGAACAAGCCCTTAGTGTGTTGAGAGAAGATCTCGGGACCGGTGGAGGTGGTGAGATACTGTGATCCCTCACTGTGTTCCCCACAAGGATTATTCAGTTTTACATTGTGCAGTTCTGCATATTGTTTTTCTTAATGGTTAATAGTCTACATGCCTTTTTACTGCTTCTTTGCTTCGGTCTGTCTCTGATACTTAAATGACCATTAAAGTGAAAGTCAACTATACATAATTACTATGTCTGACATGAAAATACATGTAGAAAATTAACTTTATCATTTTTTGTACCTTTTGAAGTCTTAAACAATCTCCCCGTTCCTCTGCCTGCATTAAAAAATAAACAGTGGTGTGCGATGACGAATGCCGATATAACTATTTGATTTGTCCCCCAGTGGCGCCTAAAACCTCTCTATCAATGCCCCCATGTTCAAATGCGCATGCGGCTATTACTGAATTTACTCTGTATGTAGAGGCACGTTCATGATACCCGCATGCGCAGTTAAATGAACAGGGAAACCCATCTAATTACATCACTGAATCCACATTGATTCTGAGCGTACAGCGTATTTTTGTGCATGCGCTAGAAATTTTGTTAACGAGAGCGAGCAGGGAACACTATGTATCTTACATGTAACACACTTAAAGCAGGAAACGAGCAGGGGGTGGAGGAACATCGCAAACGGTAGGATATATAAAACATAAATATTTAGAAATTAGGCACAAATATTAAACAAAAAAGTTAGCGACTAGATAGTTTGCTACTAGGTGAATGCATAGCGTTATTCCAGGATCTTCAAATTGGCTTTCACTTTAAGTAAGTACCGTATAACTGAATAATTGACAAATACAAAAAGATAATGCAGTAACACTTACTTTGAATTTGAAATGAGCAGTAGACAGCCATCAGCCAATCACAAAATGCATATACTGTGCACTTTGCACATGTTCAGTAGGAGCTGTAGCCTCAAATGGTGCTTATAAAAAGAATGTGCACATTTTGATAATGGAAGTTTATTGTAAAGTTTTTTTATTTTATTTATTGCATGAAATTTTAATGTTGACTTTAAGCTACTATACTTACTTATCCCTCAATATTATACTATGGAAAACATTGGTACAGCTCAGGTCTCTGGGCCATCAGCTGATCCTGTGGAAAGGAGATCCACTGATAATTTAACCCTTTCCAACTTATGCTTTGTAATGATATTCAGGTGTGTGACCCTGCTCAGCTCTGTACCTCATGTGCTGAGTCTGTGTCTAATTCTAGACAGGGTTTTAGGGTTTCACTTATATCCGAGTGTTCAAGGGTCTATAGCCCACTATGGCTACACCCAGGTTCTTTAGAACTATTTCCAAAATGTAAGGAATATATTCACTCTGTCATTAATTAAATGTTGGCTGTTATACCTCCAGCATTTAAACGCAGATGCATGCAATAGTTGAGAGGTGATCTCATCAGGGCATCCCTTAGGAGCAACCCTTCTAAATTCCTCATACATAAAAAGGTACTTTTGGATCCAAAGATTTGCATTCTGAGGACGGATTTTCTAAAACTCCACTGTGGCAGAGCTTGATTTCAGGCTTGAGCTACTCATTTCTTCCAAAAGTGATATCTACAGATACTGTCAACCAGGAGATCGTGGTTTCTTCTTTATGTCTAGCTCCTAAAAATTGAATGTTGTGAGAGCTTAAAAATTTGAAGCCACAAAGGATTTTAGACTTTTCTTCTTCTCTGTTCATTTTTGATTGTGCAAGGGTCAGAAACCTACAGCAGTTACCTTAGCCACTTCGGACTGTCTTTCCCACACCATATGTGCCTTACAAAGGATTTTAGACTTTTTCTGAAACCGACGACAGTTACATCCGCCACTTTGTTTAAGGCCTTCATTTGTAAGGCTCATCTGGTTTTAGGGAAGACTACCCTGAGCGCATTACTGCTCATTCCGCTAGAGCAGTTGCCACTACTTATGCTCCATACAAAATATTTTGTAATGCCTCTTCAGAAGCTGCATTTGGCAAGAGAGGTCTGCGGGATGTAGTGCCTGATCAGTAGCTTACCTGCCTTAACAGTTCTCCCCCCATTACAAGGTGGTCTTTTTGACTTTGCTGATTACGTTTAGATTCCCATGTGATGTCTTGTTGACTCTAACCATCTAATGAAAGAAAACCATATTTATGCCTCACGCTTTCTTTTTTACAGTTGGATGGAGTGCTTGTTTTGCACTTCATTTGCCCGGTTTTGTCTTTCCTGCTTATATTTTCTGCATCTACTTGGCCATAATTTTTTGTATGTTTTTGGCTCCTCCCAGTGGACTGGAGTGTAATTCTCATATTTGATGTCTCATGGACTCTCACCATCATGAAATAAATTAATTTATCAGTTAAGCATAATTTTTTTGTTTTTTCTTTCTTATAGGATTTTTTGTTCCTGGGTTTCCAAAGCTGTTACGATTTCAGGAGCATCATGACAAAATAATGAAGAAATTCATGCCTAAACTAAAGCAACACTTTGTAAGCAAACCTCTTTCTATGAACTAGTGCAGCATTTTAGTTGCCAACAGAATATGATAAAGTTGTAGAGGGAACTACTTTTTGGGTAACTTTGTGATTAGAGCTTTTGGTTTTACTACTCAACAAAGATTGCAATATATGAGTTACAGTGTGTTTAAATAGTACTTTCGGTTTAATCTCTGTTAAAATTTTGAAAGACAAAACACAAGTTAAAGGGACATTCAAGGAAATTACAGTATATGCATTTTGCCTTTTGTAAAGCAGCAAACATTTTAGCTCTCATGCAGAACATGGGCAGTAAACAATTTACCCAGTAACCAATTTCTTTAGCCCCTTTTTTTGGGGGTCATACACATTATTATCTAGGGTCAATAATGCAAAAATTGCATGATGTAACATATTAGAGAATGTAGTATTTGCATCAGAATGTCACATTAACTTGGAAAATGTGGAAACCGTTTTCTTTATCCGAGAAGCTTTCTGTGTCTTATTTTTTCTTGATGTACTTTACTGAAAAGGTTTCAGCTTTTGAGAGGAAATAATGTTCATGGTGCTTACATCCATTTACCCCTTTTACAGTTCAAAAAACCAAATGATTACGGAGCTCACAGGGATTGAATTAAAGAGAATAGAATCCTGCAATTATGGAATACATTTTTAGTGAATATAGGCACATACAAGGATTATGTTTAAAGAGTAACTAAACTGACCTATATTTAAGAATAATAATTACACTGCATATGAGGTCTACAAGTTTTACAGTTTCAGAGCTACACTAATTCAGGCCTACCAGAAACTACATATTCAAACACACTTGCTAAATAGGCCGTTAAATGATTCTTCCGTTTGTTAAAGTCAACATATTGAGAGTAACCTATTATAAAAGCCTGGATCCACTGCAGGGTTTAGCATAGAATCAAATACTTGGCCTTTAGTATTAAGAGGCTGGCTTTTCATCTGAATTGTGCAGCACTATAAGCAAATTTAAAGTTATAAAATAATGTGAACCGCTTTCTACTTTATCTTAGATTAGATCATCATAATTTTATCATATTTATTGTTTTATAACCTCAGATCATTATTTTATTTATGACCATGAAAACCTTATCTTGGCTCACCCTAATAGTACTCACCAACGAAGATGGCCCTTAAAGGATTACAAACTTTTCTATTTTTTTTGTTATATTAAAATTCATATTTACGATTACTTGTATGTAATAAAAATTACCAACCTCAAATTCCTTCAAACGAAGCATCAGAAACTTTTAATTCCATTTTTTAATTTTCGTCTACGTCATTTAATCCAGCCTACTTTTTAGCCCCTATGTGTATATAACTCTCAACCAATCATTTTCTTCGCTTTGCATGTCATTATAATATTAATAGGTAGAGAATTGCATGCGCACCAAACAGGGACAAAATAGCGCTTGTGCAGTGTGTCTTACTGACGACCAAAATTCCAAAACATCATAGGGTAATACATAGGGTAATACATTGTGTATTACATTGCGCAATATCACGCATGCGCAATAGAAATTTCGGCCGCCATCTTCAAACTACGGTTTGCGCAGTGGATTGGCTAGGAGCGTCAGCAAGATTAGGATTGCAGCAATCAGGTAGGAAACTGAAAAAGACATGCTATTAGAAATATGTTAGGAAAGGTTTAATAAAATGAAAAAGAGCGCAATCCGTTTAACTTACAGTGGTCCTTTAAAGAAGGGTCTTGGACAAGTAGTTGGTAAAGGACTTCAGATCACCTTTATTTTTTTCTGTCCACTGCCACAATAGACAAAAACTCTTAGTCTAATTTGCAATTCCTTTTATTATTATTTTTGATTTCTGGTTTTATAATTTATTGATCTATTTGGTATAGTAGTTTGTAAATACCTTAATCTGTTTGTATTTTAGAAGTATGGTTGTAAGAATCCAGTTGCTATTTGAATGTTGGAACTTTCAGCTAGCCTATATGATTCCTCCAGTCATCCTCGCTTTGTAATTTTTGCAAAACAAATAGTTCTACACCATGAATTTTCAGCCATAGGTGGTGGGCCTTCCCTCTGATGAGACTGCGCCCCACATAATAGATGTTACTTGTGGAATTTACATCTGATCCAGGATTCACACATAGCTCTCGAGTATTTTTTTTTAATTTGCACTTTGTGACTCCTGTTTTAAATGCAAGTTACAGATCGAGATGCTATGCAGTGTTTGAACCACTTACCTTTTGCTTATTCCACCATGACAGGGCAAGTTTCGTTAAAAAATGTTTTATGTTTTGCCAAAGTCATCTGCTGCTTGTGGTTTCCATAAGATAGTGCAAAGTGTCACTGCTCCTGCGCCTCCTCTTATATGCTCTAGAGCAGGGGGTGGCAACCTTGGGTCCCCAGCCTAAAGAGTGTATCCGCATCACGGGAAATGTAGTTTCAAAACATCTGGGGGCCCAAGGTTACTGACCCCTGCTCTAGAGCTCCTCTAGAGAAGTCCACCTCACACTTTGAAAACCGTGCCTCCCCTTCTAGGCTCTAGAGCTCCTCTAGGGTGGTCCGCCTCACACTTTGAAAACTGCACCTCCCCTTATAGGCTCTAGAGCCCCTCTAGGGAGGTCCGCCTCACACTTGTAAAACCACCGTTTAAACAAAGCAGAGTTGCGCGCTTGCTTTCCCTTTCTGTGAGTGTCTTCCTCAGATTCCATATCAAACTTTGTATCAAGGTGGTTTTGCTTTAAATTAAAACAATTTAAATCACTAGTCATTGTTTTCTACATAAAGAGCAATTCTTGCTGGTTTTTATAATCGTAATATTTACAACCAGATGATGATGTTCACACTAGTTTTACGATTAGTTCAGATTTAGTTATATACCATTAGAAATACATAGATAATTATGAATTTATTGCGAGATGAACTACCGCCAGTTTAAAAGGCTAATAATTCACTTTTGAACACCTTTTTTGAACTTTATTGTAAGGAGAAAGATGATCGTACCATAATGATAACAATTTATATATTCAGCACTATGCGTAGAATTATGTAACTTAAGGATAGCCTTTTGTTTGAATTTTTTTTCAAAATACTTAATTAAAGTACTTAAAGGGACAGTCAACACCAGAATTTTTGTTTGTTTAAAAAGATAGATAATCCCTTTATTACCCATTCGCCAGTTTTGCATAACCAACACAGTTATAATAATACATGTTTACCTCTGTAATTACCTTGTATCTATGCCTCTGCAAACTGCCCCCTTAATTCAGTTCTTT
>CAJPDP010013707.1:0-12909 GCA_905336975.1 Bombina variegata variegata
GGGAGCGGCGGTTTAGGGGTTAATAACTTTATTTAGTTGCGGCGGGGTCCGGGAGCGGCAAGATAGGGGTTATACAGTTTAGGAGTTCATAGGTAGTTTATAGGTGTTAGTGTACTTTATAGCACAGTAGTTAAGAGCTTTATGTTCCCGCGTTAGCCCATAAAACTCTTAACTACTGACACTTTTTTGCGGTTGGAGTCTTGTCGGTAGAGGCTCTACCGCTCACTTCTTCCAAGACTCATAATACCAGCATTAGGCAAATCCCATAGAAAATATAGGATACGCAATTGGCGTAAGGGGATCTGCGGTAGCCTCGAGTCACGGAAAGAAAGTGAGCGGTAGACCCTTTCCTGCCTGACTCTAAATACCAGCGGCCGTTAAAAAGCAGCGTTAGGACCCCTTAACGCTACTTTTTAACCCTAACGCAGAACTCTAAATCTAGGCGTTGGTTTTTTCCTCACTTCATTTTAAATTTTATTGAGCATTTCTTTATTGTACCCTCTTTCTGCTATTTGCAATTCCAGTTTTTGTGCATGTGTATCATATTTTAGTAAATCTCTACAGTTCCTTTTAATTCGGACAAATTGTCTTTTTGGGGGTCACATCTAAAAAGTTTATGGCTTCACTAGCTGCCTGAAATGTGAACTTCAAATTTAAAGTGTTATCATTTAAATGATCAACAAAGTGTGATATATTTTCTTTATCTCCCTTCTAAATTAATAATAAATCATCTATATATCTGGTATACAGATGTATATCATCCTTAAACCTGTTATACTCTCCAAATATGCGGTTGGCTTCCATCCAGCCTAGATATAAATTAGCATAGGTGGGAGCAAATGTTGCTCCCATTGCCGTTCCGCATCTTTGGAGATAAAATCAAATGCTTCGTATCTTTGAGATGTCCCGGTAGTTGTTCAACCAATGGCTGTAGAATATTATCGAGCCATTCTCCCAAATGTTCCCCCAGGGATTTGATACCTGATACTATCGGTCTCCCTGGGAAAAAGTTATCACTCTTATGAATTTTTGGGACATGTCTAAAATTTGAATATTTGATACCTAAATATCGAAGAATAGCAATCTCCTCATCTGTGAGAAATCCCAACTGTTTTCCAAAATTGAATATATTTTCTAGCTCTATTTTGTATTTATTAGTGGGATCTTGTCCCAATTTAAGATACATTTCTTGATTGTTGCGCTGCCTCTCTGCTTGTATTTTGTATTTTTCCATGTCCTGGATAACTATGGAACCTCCTTTGTTCCATAGTCACAGGATGAAGAAACTACCTCACCCACATTGGAATCCTCACAAGACTTTGATAATGAAGAACAGCTTACAAATAAGAGAGCCCAAGGGGCCACCCCAAAAGTTAAAAACAACAGAGGGATTTAAACTTGGAACTGTCACAAATAGAAGAACCACTGGCAGGGAAAGGGAAAAGGAAGAAGAAGGGTATGGAGCAGGATGCCAAAAGGTAGAAGGGGAGCAAACAAGAACACTGATTAACTTGTCCTCCTATCCCCTGAGTCAGGATGAAGAAAAATTACCAAGCAGGGGATTGGGATTCTCTTCAACTACAGATCTGGATCTCTCTAGAACAATTACTGATATAAACAAATTTGTTTGAAATATAACATTAAATAGACATTTCTCATGCATAACAGATAACATAGAGGCAAGTGGAGACATAAATCATATATCCACTGAAAGTATAGACCATACTCCAAGCAGAAATGAAGACAACCATAATAGAAGCATAATAGAATTAGAAACCAATGCCAATAGAATAAGAAATTTGCTAGACTTTCAGGATCAATGTGCTTTACGAATCCTGAGAGACTTACAAATATAGAGGAAGATCAGGGCACATATGTGATAGGAAAGTCTAATAGAGCCAGAAGTTCTTTCTATCCTGTTAACTCTCGTAGCAAAGAGAGAATTATTTCAAGAGACAAAATAGAGAGGTAACTAAATTATTTCAGAAAACAAAACAGAAATCAAAAAGAACAGCAGGATATAAAAATATAACTCTTATCGAAAGAAGGGCATTAAAAAAAGCTACAACAGCAAAAAAAAATGATAACCAAAGTGGACAAAGGAGGTTCCATAGTTTTCCAGGACATGGAAAAATAGAAGCAGAAAAGGATCTTAACAATCAAGAAATTTATCTTAAATTGGGACAAGATCCCACTAATAAATACAAAATAGAGCTAGAAAATATACTCAATTTTAGAAAACAGTTGGAATTTCTCACAGATGAGGACATTGAATATTTGATACCTAAATATCCAAGAATAGCAAATTTTAGACATGTCCCAAAAATTCATAAGGGTGAGAACTCTCCCCCAGGAAAACCAATAGTATCAGGTATCGAATCCCTGGGGGAACATTTGGGAGAATGGCTTGATAATATTCTACAGCCATTGGTTGAACAACTATCGGGACATTTCAAAGATTCCAAGCATTTGATGCAAATTATAGAAAAATGTAAACTTTATAGATATGGTTCTTAATTTTTTTTGTCAACGCATAACTATTTTTTGTTTGATGGCACTTATTATCTCCAAAGATGCGGAACAGCAAAATTTGCTCCCACCTATGCTTATTTATATCTAGGCTGGATGGAAGCCAACCGTATCTTTGGAGAGGATAACAGGTTTAAGGATGATATACATCTGTATACCTGGTATATAGATGATTTAATATTAATTTGAAAGGGAGATAAAGAAAATATATCACACTTTGTAGATTATTTAAATGATAAAACTTTAAATTTGAAGTTTACATTTTTAGGCAGCTACTGAACCCATAAACTTTTTAGATGTGACCCTAAAGGGAAACAGAGACACAATGACTGTGGAATCACAGCTATTCAGGAATTTTTTTTTACATTAAACACAATACTCAGATCTGACTCTTGTCACCCTCCACATTTAAAAAAAAAAGGCATACCAAAGGGACAATTTGTCCGAATTAAAAGGAACTGTAGAGATTTACTAAAATATGATACACATGCACAAAAACTGGAAATGCAACTAGCAGAAAAGAGGGTCACAATAAAGAAATGCTCAATAAAATTAAAAATCAGGTGAGGAAAAAAAAAAACATTCTAAGATTGATAAGAACAAAAGCTATAAGGAAAATATTTACTTTGTAACAACAGTCAACAATACAGACAAATATTCAACATAATCAAAAATAATATTAAGATACTAGAACAAGATACAAGGTTGAAGGATAAGACAGCCAAAGAAATAAGGTTTTCAGCTAAAAGGGCTGGAATGTTAGAATCACAACTAACACAATTTGAATATAAGGGCAACAAGAAGTCAAGCTCTAAAGAACAATGGCTTAGTAGAAAAGGGCACTTTAGATGTGGAGGAAATCCCTGCATAAGTTGCAAATATGCAAAAGTTACAAATGTCTTTCAGTCAAATTCAAAAGATACACAGTACGAAATAAATATAAGGACAGACTGTAAAGGTAGGTTTGTATTATACCTAATAAATTGTAAAATTTGTAAAAAAAACAATACGTAGGGTGCACAAGCAGACTTTTAAAGGATAGGATGTGGGAACATCTAAATGCTATAGACCAAGACCCCCCTAATAGGGAAACATTTTAATACACATGAGGGAAAAAAAAGAAAGCCTTTGAATTTTTGGCAATAGATTTTATACCAAAACCATACAGAGGGGGAGACAGAACTAAGTTGATACTAGATAAGGAAGCAAAATGGATCTTCTTTATGGATACAATAGAGCCAAAGGGCCTGAATATAAGATGGGACATTGACCTATATCAGGGAATGAATTAAACCAGCAATAGATTATTCATAAAGTAAAGAAATAATTATATTATAACATAATTCATAGCAACAATGTCATGATGTTTCTTAGTAAGCCTAGTGATAACATTAAGTCTGCTTAAGTAACTACAGAGAGTAACAACTTAGCAACTTTTTCATGACCATAAGTAAAAATTTTAAATTAAGTTTTAAATTAAGTTTGCAATTTTTATAGTGTAACGTTTGATGGGAAAGTTGATACCCGGAGAAATAACGGCTATATACAAGCATAAACGAACAACAAAAAATAGAATGATACTGATCTTGCGTATCTGTGTAAAGAAAACACTGAAGTGCTGTGGCTTAATTCATGCTCAGGCAATGGAAAAAAGATCACTCAGACCTGTCTCAAGTAATCAGTCTAGACCTGTAACGAGATAGTCTCTTTCCTGGTGGCTATTCCAGGAACCTGTTGTGCAGGGCAGAGGTTTCCTGCATCCTTCTTGGAAGATTATAAATACGGATGCGAGTCTGACAGGCTGGGGTGCTGTCTGGGGTCCTTTGAGGGCCCAGGGACTTTGGTGTTCAGAGGAAGTGTGTCTTACTATCAACATTCTGGAACTGAAGGCTATCTTCAAAGCTTTTTAAGCCTGGCCTCACTTACGTTCAGTCTGGTTTATTCAATTTCAGTCAGACAACATCCCGACTGTGGCATATATCAATCACCAGGGCAGAACAAGCAGTTCCTTGATGAAGGAAGTCTCTTGTATCCTTTAGTGGGCAGAGAGTTACATATGTCAGATTTCGGCCATCCACATCCCAGGTGTGGACAATTGGGAAGCAGAGTTTCTAAGCAGACAAACTCTGCACTCCAAAGAATGGTCGTTAAACCAGGTGGTGTTTGACAAGATCATCCGCAGGTGGGGTCATCCAGAGATAGACCTTATAGCTTCTTGTGTCAATGCCAAACTGTAAAGATATGGATCGAGGTCAAATGATCCTCAAGTGGAGCTGGTGGATGTGTTAACAGCTCCAAGGCAATTCAGTCTAGTATATCTTTCTCCCCCAATTGTCCTTCTTCCTCGAGTCATAACTCGAATCAAACAATGAGGCATCTCTGTGATCCTACTAGCTCCAGCGTGGCCACACCAGGCTTGGTATGCAGATCTAGTGAGAATGTCATCTGCTTCTCCATGGAGGTTGCCTCAGAGGCCAGACCTCCTGGCACAGGGTCCATTCTTTTACCAAAATATAGACTCTGAGGCTGACTGCATAGAGATTGAACATTTGGGTTTTGTCTCAGAGAGGATTCTCAGAGAAGGTTATTGATACCTTGGTTCAGGCCAGAAAACCTGTTAACAGGCGCATTTATTACAAGGGTAAAGATTCCACAGGTTCTTCAGTTTCTACAAGATGGTCTAGAGAAGGGTCTGTGCGCTAGTTCCATTAAGGGACAGATTTCTGCCCTTTCTGTTTTGTTACAAAAGAAGTTGGCTCATTTGCCTGATAAGTCTTTTGTTCAAACGTTGGTTAAAATCAGGCCTGTCTTTAAACATGTTGCTCCTCCATGGACCATACTCAAAGTAAGGGTACGCATCCTGGAACATGCTAATAATATCAAGAATGCCAATAAGGATGAAGCCAGGGGTAAAAGGTTAACCTCTGTAGCAAAATATTTCCAACAACATCATAAGAGCACAACCAAAGATCTAAAATATACAGTAATTCAAAAGGTATCCTTAGGGATAAGGGGAGGTGATGCAGAAAAAGCATTGCTCAAAATGGAATGCAAATGGATTTACCTATTAGATTCGGTAAAACCTAATGGCATGAATGATTTTATTAATTTTTTTGTATATATTTAATACACTTCACATTTGATAATAGCTTTCTTCCGTAACTCAGTTATGTATTTACACTCCTCATTATCATTATTCACATTTTAATTGGATGGGTTAATTCCATCCTTTTTTTACTCTTCAATATCAAGTTATTATAGTTTGACACTTTACATATCCTTTATGCACTATTTTGCATATTACTTTTTATTTGCACTAGGCACTGTTATTTTCACACATTTATTATTATTTTTAATAATTGCCATTTTGGTATTTCTAATATAATTTTTGCTGATAATCCATTTCAATTTTCTGTATAAAAATTCCCCTCTTCCCTCAAAGATAACTCACTGACTATCATGATAAGGAGTTAGAACAGCTTAACATTTAATTACACTCTTTATTTATGGACAATATTATCCTAAGTGTGATGTTTCATAGGTCATACACTCTTATTCTGATTAAGCCGGAATTTACAGAATATTTTTGGTTAGGAGTGCTTAACTTCGAGTAATATGAATTGATACGAGACTCATTAAAATATGTATCTTAATCATGTCATTATTAGTAGCCCCTAAATTATATACGTAATAAGAATTAGGATTAAAATCTATTCTTATATGATATATATAAAGACGTAATGGGACTAGTGATTACTATAGCTATGGGATTTAAGGCACCCGATAAACTATCTGAATAATTATACATAATATAATGTAAATTGATGGCACTCTGCTTGATAGATGTAATGACATATATAGGATAAATTGAGACGACTCTAGTAATGTATGATAACAATATATACTGTATATAGATTCATACTAACTATTTGAATCATACCGTCCATAAGAGTTACATATGTATCTGTTATATCTTAAGTTGCTTTAATCCTCTGCTACGCCTGTCATCAGCCTATACATACTATGGTTGAGTAAATACGATCTGCCAATAGCATTGAGGTAAACATAACACAGCTGATCGAAAAACTCCCCTCTATGTTGCTTTTACTGACAGCATGAAGTCTATCAGATTCTGATTGGTCACGCACCCTAACAAAAAACAACAACTGACGCTCTATCATCCCGCCCCTATATGACACAGGGACTGATGTCAGAGTTAATACACATATATCTCTTTAATTGGCTACCACATTATGAGTGACAAGTCCTGAAGGCCAATTATACATTGATTTCTAATGAGTTACTCCTATCACAGTGTGAGGAGGGACTATTGGGGCAATAAATGAATCACAAAAGTGGCGGCCCACACCCCCTCTGAAGAAGCATTTTTGTGAAAAAGCGCGTCAGGGGTCTTTCGGAGTAGCCCTGTCTTTCCGTTGTTTTATCCTGCTTACCATGCTTACAAACTGATCTCCCATGTATATATACCGCAATCTTCAAATCCAGCAGTTAGCTTAAAATGTTAATGATTAAAATAATTCAAATTTAGCCCTCGAATTGTAAGGGCTTTTGATAGTCTGTTATAGTCACTGCTGGTTTATATTCAACTTCATTATTTGAATGGGTGTCCCAGTTTTATTGCTGGTTTAAGCGTTTTTAATAATATGAGCTCAAGCTGTTTGTGTTTTCTCTTCCTTAAATTTTTTAAGACATTTTGAATAAAGTTATTTAGAGTGAATGATAATTTAATTTTTACCAATGTTAAACGGATGACAAATATACAATATGCAGAATCCTTACTTTCTAACACAGATAAAAAGCTCTTTATAGTTAATTGTATAATATTGTACAATTACTTTGTTAGTTGTTATTTGCTCTTCCATGGAGCCTCAATCTCATTCTGAGAGTTCTTCAACAGGCTCCGTTTGAGCCTATGCATTCTATTGATATTAAACTTTTAACTTCGAAAGTTTTGTTTTTGTTGGCTATCTCTTCTACTCTTAGAGTATCTGAGTTTTCTGATCTTCACTGTGACTTGCCTTACCTGGTCTTTAATGCGGATAAGGCTGTGCTGAGAACAAAGATGGGGTTTTTACCTAAGGTGGTGTCCACTCTCAGAATTAATGAAGAAAAAATGGTTCCACACTCCGTAAGATAAAAATTCAAAATTTTATTCCAAAATATTTTTAAAAATAGGAACAGTGACAGCCTGCCACATAAACCTGCCACATAAACCATTAAAAGCTTACTGATAGTATAAAACAAGCACTTATCCCTTCCTCTCATTAGTAGCACTTTTGGAATACTAATCTTCAGATTAACTCTTTCATATTGTGTTTAAATTCATTATATATTATTGGGTTATTTTAACTATGACAATGTGATATATTTATCTTATTCTATGGGGGGGGTGAAAGACGGGCGGGAAATTAATTTCATATAGAGAAGTGGAAAAAAAAAAACCCATAGGTTTTAAACCCTATTTGTTTGGAAACGATCTTTGGTCAGATTACAGGTATACTTCTTATAGGCATACTTAAATATGCCAATATCTCGGTAGATATGATTATTTGGAGTTAGTCTTAGAATATGGAGTCCCTCCATTGTATAAGAACCACAGACCCCAAATAGAGTTTAACACCTTAAGTTGGGGAACATGTCTAATTAGAATTTATTACTTTTTTTAACTTTTTTTTACTTCTTTTATGGGCAAATTTAAACATGTAGGCTTAGTATGGATTATTGAACCCCTGTATTGTAGTTGGTTTATCAATGGGCTAAATTGATTGTCTCTATCAGAACTAGTATGCCTAAAATAGAATTATTGATGTAATCCTGTACACCATGGTCCTACTCCCAGTAATTTATAATATCATATCTGGAGTTCAAACCTTCTGGATACCTTGTTCTTAGTCTGAATATCCAGAACATTTCCCTTTTAGCCAGGAGCTTGTCTAAATCCCCTCCCCTTTTAGGTACCTTCACTTCTTCTATAGCACACCATTTGAGTGTGTTGATCCCACCATTGTGGTTCTCTATGAAATGCTGTGCCAATGGGGTTTGGGATTTACCTCTTGTGATGGTGGATATATGCTCACGGATTCGTGTTTTTATATCCCGGGAGGTGAGGCCTATGTATTGTACCCCACATGCATGGCACTTAAGCATGTATATCACACTAGAGGTCATGCAATTCATGCATGTTTTGATTTGAAACACTTCTCCTGTCATGTGAGACGTAAATGTTTTTTTTTGTCTAGGTATTCGCACAGTTTACATTTCTTATGACCGCAATTGTACATGCCCCTGCTGGTCATCCAGGTAGCTTTAGATTTAGTTTGCATTTTCAGTTCTGTGGGGGACAACAATGACCCCAAAGTTGGACATTTTCTCGAACTACATCTCTCACCCTTTTTGACTACTTTGATGAGTTTATCATCTGCAGCCAAAATTGGGAAATGTTTTCTTACTATGTCAGCTATTTGTGGGAACTGCGCACTGTAGTTTGTGACAAAGGTAATCTCCTCTGGATTTTGTAGAGTTTGGATTTTGGAGAGTAGAGTCTCTCTTGTCTTGGGTTCTACCTGCATTCAGGCTTTTTTTATTATTTTATGTGCATATCCTCTCTCCTTTAATCTTTGTTCTAGAATGGTGGCTTCATGATAATAATCACCATCCTTAGAACAATTCCTTTTCAAACGAGTGAATTCGCCTTTCGCCACGGCTGCTGCCGTATGTCTCGGGTGGCAGCTTTTGCCATGTAGCAATTTGTTTCCACTAATAGGTTTCCTGTATACTTTTGTTGTAACCCTATTCTCTTTTGTACCCACTAACGTGAGATCCAGATAATTAATATCTGTAGGATGATGTTTGTATGTGAAACTGAGACCAACATCGTTCCTGTTCAGAACTTCCACAAATCTCACAATATCTGCTGGATCTCCCCTCCAGATAAACAGGAGATCGTCAATGTATCTCCCATACATGACGATGCTATCCTTGTAAATGTTTCTATCTCCAAAGATGTGGAAGAATTCCCACCAACCTAAAAATAGGTTGGCGTAGGATGGGGCAAACTTTGCTCCCATCGCTGTTCCACATCTCTGGAGATAGAAAGTATATTGAAACTGGAAGAAATTATGAGTCAGTAGGTACCTGGTTATTCTCAGTATAAAATCCTGTAGTTCCCTCGAGAAATCAGAATGATTCCTCAAAAAGAATTTTATAGCTTGTAGACCTTCCTCGTGGGGGATAGAAGAGTACAGGGAAACTGCATCCACAGTTAACCAGTGGTAATCTTTATCCCAAATTTGAGTTTCCATCATATTCAGGACATGTTTGGTGTCCTTGATATATGATGGAAGAGACTTAACGAAAGGTTGAAGAATCGTATCCAACCACTGGGATAGGTGCTCTAAAAGAGACCCTATCCCACTGACTATGGGGCGGCCCTGTATATTGCACAACGACTTATGGACCTTCGGTAGGTGATGGAACAGGGGTATCCTAGGGTTATCCACAATAAGGAATTCAACTGTTTTTGAATCAATGCACCCTTGCTCCATCCCATCGTCCAAAATCTGGCACAGTTCCCTCTTGTAAACTTCAGTGGGGTCCCTATTCAGGCTTGTGTAGTTCCTTTCGTTATTCAGTTTCTTCTACATAAGTGCTTCTGTCAAGGACTAACACTGTCCCCCCCCTTGTCCGCATACTTTATGACAAGTTCTGTATCCTCTTGCAATTGTCTCAATGCCTTTCTCTCTTTTGCATTCAAATTATGTCCTATGGGGACTGTGGTATCCTTGAGAGCAATTAAATCCTTCTCAACTCTATTAAAAAATGTTTCTATAATCGTCCCCCTACTCTGTATGGGATAGAATATAGACTTGGGTTTGAAAGAAATCCCTTTATTTATATGACCTCCTTCTGTGGTTGCATCAAACTGAAGTTCCTGCAATAATACCTCATCACATATTTGCTGTAAATTTTGTTTAATTGGTTCTGCTTCCATCGCTAGATGCTCACTCCCAAAGGATTCAGTGTCCTCTTGACTACCAAAGTGTTTCTTCAATGTGACGGTTCTAACTAGCTGATTCACATCAATGATAGTCTGGAAAACACTGAAATCTGTGGTTGGAGAGAAGGATAAACCATACTGTAACACATTAAATTGTTCTTCTGTTAGCTGCTTCTTGGATAAATTTATAACATTACCTATTTGTATTTTGTTTGCACTCGCGGCCCCCTCAGTTGATATCTGTCTTGTGTTTTGTTTGTATTGGGAACTGTCATAAGGGCCGTGTCCAACGGAAAAACCTGTTCAATTTCTGTGATTTCTGACCTCTGTGTTTCTCTATTTGTTGGGGTGTACCTAGTATCTCCCTGTTTTGATGTAGATTTCTTTTGCTCACACTTTTTCTTTTGGTCTAACTACCTGTGGATCAGAAATCAGAAAATTGTTGTTCCTTCTCTTTGTCTTAACACCTCTTCTAATGAGAGGTTGTTACATAATTTAGATGTGGTTCAAACTCTAAAATATTATCTTCATGTTACCAAGGTTTTTCATCAATCATCTTGCTTTTTTGTCTTGTATTCTGGAAAGCACAAAGGGCAGAAGGCCTCTTTATCCTTCTAGCTCAGAACTTTGATTCAAATGGTGTATTTAGTAGTAGGTCAGCAGACCGCCATCCTGTGTCCTCATCTTGGGCTTTCAAGAATGAGGCATCAATTGAACAGATTTGTAAGGCAACTACTTGGTTCTCATTGTATACTCTTACTACATTTTACAAATTTGATGTTTTTACCTCAGCAGAGGCGTCTTTTGGGAGAAAGGTTCTTCAAACGGTGATGCCTAGTTCTTAGGACTGCCTTTCCCCACCTTTCCATCCCTATTCATTTTGTGTTCTCCACAGCTTGGATATAAGTTTCCAAATAGGTAATGAAATAATTTGTGGATTTTCACTGCCATTAGAAAGAAAATATAAATTTTGCTTACCTGATAAATTATTTTCTTTCTTGGCAGTGAGAGTCCACAAACCCACCCTGTATTGTTGTAGTGGCGGCAGTCTCTTGGCACCTCAGTACCCCTTGTATATTTTTACTTTTCCTTATCCTCAGCTTGAACTACTGAGAGGGTAGAGGAAGTGGGAGGGATATTTAAAGCCTTGTTGGGGGTGTCTTTGCCTCCTCCTGGTGGCTAGGTGAAGTATTTCCCAATAGGTAATGAAAAAATGTGTGGACTCTCACTGCCAAGAAAGAAAATAATTTATCAGGTAAGCATAAATTACGTTTTTTTATTGATTCTGGCTCTTTTTTTTTTTCCAAATATTTTTATTGTCAATAGGCAAACAAATATAATTACCAACATAAAGGTTCATGACAGTCCACTTATGTGGTTGTGTGCAGTTACAATAAAAAAATGAAAACACTAATCATAGTCAATCGTTGGCTAAATGTCCGGAAGATTTCACCCCTCATTCGGGGTAAACACTAGTCACATTGCCTATTGAACAGTTTTATATATTTTTTTAATTTTCATAACAATTTTTAAACAGTTGAAAACTAAAGCACCCTATGGCTGCTCATGGGCCCTAGGGTGGGGCTCTAAAATTTAAAAAAAGAATCAAAAACCTTGAACAAATCTTGTTATATGTTGCTATAATTTACTCTTCCAACTATAAGGATATTTAGTGAATTAGATAAAAGACATCATTAAACTTATAATAGGTGGTTCACACATCTCCCCCTCCCCCTCAACGCTCCAAGACATTCGACCAGATGTTCCAGTCACCTCGTAGGTTCGTTTCCAACATATAAATAGGATTTTTAAAGGGCTAAAGTATTTGCCTCTGGGATGGGAGGTCTAAGAATTTTTAAAAAAAGTCTCCATTTCACAATAAAGTGGGTTATTCGTACATTAACATCAAATAGAGTATCGCATTGTTCCCACAACAAGGATTTCAACATCATTTGCTTAAGAAGCATAATGGAGGGTGCCTTTCTTTGAAGCCATTTGAGAAATATACATTTCCTGGCTAAGAGTATAGCGTTAATGAGAAGCTTTCTATCCTGTCTAGAAATTGGTAACTGGTCTAGGAATAATCAAATATATGGAAGAATGAAAACAGCATCAATCTGCAGGGAGGTGCACGTACCCAGGTCCTGCCAATGACCTCCAATAATGTCCAATCCACAAAAAGAACAGCACTATCCAAAAGTAAGTTAAAAGTGTATCTTTATTGGGACATCTCCAAACACAGCACAAAACACGACGTTTCGGTCAGATGACCTTAATCATGTGATTAAAAACAAGACCTATAACCACTCCTTATATACCCACCTTGGGGGAGGTGATAATTACCTATACAGGTGAATTTTACA
>CAJPDP010013775.1:0-10548 GCA_905336975.1 Bombina variegata variegata
TCTGCTTGCCCTTTGACCTTGCTCTTGGACTGTGATTTGGATTCTTATTTCCTGATTGCTGCTGATCTTGGCCTGGACTTTACTACTCTTTGGATCCCGATTCTGCTGAGTTTTCTGCCTGCACGGTACCGACTTCTGGATTGTTCCTCGACTATTGATTGGATTCACCCTTAACTTTTATTTGGACCTAATCTATTATTTGTTCATGCCCTGGGTCTTACCCGCTGTGCTGGGGCAGTGTTCATACAGTCACTTCCCAACCTTAGGGTCCTTTCCTGGAAAGACATTTATCTACATCTGTGATAGTATGCATGGGCCAGTACTTCCCCATGTGACCCCACCAAGGTCAACTACTTGGTGCCTACACAGCGCATCTTGAAAGCTTGGACTGTAAACTCGCTCATCTGATGGAAATCAGTAGGAGTCTGGGCCAAGTTTTTCAACCAGCTGTTATGCCCTCTCATCATCCACCATCCCTATCAGACAGTCACCTGCACCTAAGCTACCCCTTCTGAAGAAGTTTAACAAATTCCCTGATGAGTGTAGGGGCTTTCTCAACCAGTGCTGAAAAAAGATGATCCATTTTTACATTCTTGCCTGCTTTGCAATCTATTTTTGATATGTTGAGTAGAGAGACGGCTTCTGGGTTAACCTTGCTATAGTTGCAACAGGGATCACAGTCGGTTGCCCAATATGCACAGGACATTCGAACATGAACTGTGGAAACAGAATGGAATGCGGCATACCAAAAAGGGAGGGCTATGTAATTGCATCAAAGACAAGTTGGTATATCGTGAACTCCCAGACTCTCTAGAGGACTTTATCTCCCTCTGTATCAAACTTGATTCTCGACACTTAGAGCCCGATGATCAAACACTCACCACCATGGAGAGAAATCACACATAATCTTTGGGATTTTGTTTTAGAGTTTATATTAAAATATAGAAGAGGAGTCCAACGTAAGCATACAAAACCCTGCATAGGGAGATAAAAATTTCTCAAGGAAAAATTTTAGTTTCTTAAATTTTTGGAGGGACCTCGCCATACTAACAAGACTTCTTAGAACATCTCCCCTGAGTGGAAACCTTTAGATCATCGGGACATTGAATAAATAGCCTATAGACCTACTGAAAGGGTTGGCAGCTAGGTTCAATCCCCCGTCAACTGCTACTCCAAATCCTACTACAGAGGAACCTATAGAAATTGGCCCTATCTGCTTATCTGAGGCTAAAAATTCCAAAGACGCAGTCTAGGCCTGCATGTGTATTGTAACATTAAGGGTAATTTACTTAAAGACTGGCCTTCTAGGCCGGAAAAAGCCATGGCTTAATGGACTAGTCCTTTGCTAAGTTCCATAGCATCTTTAGTCAGACTAAAGTAATCCAATATTAATTGCTATTTCTGGACAACCCCTGACCTCTGGCTTCATCACCTTACAAACTGTGCCCCTCATGACTACTATTGGTATTTTGCATGTTTATCATTTGATCTAGTCACATCTCCTCATGTTCCGATTATTCTAGGACTACCTTGGCTACAATTTCATGATTCCACATTGTCCTACTCTACTGGGTAATTTTCTTCCTGAGGACAAAAATTCCTTAAACATTGTCTCCTTAACCCTACCAAAAACAATCACAAAATATTCTAGCCACAGTCTTACCTTCTGAACGGTCAAAATAGTACCCTCATCTTCTTGTCTTTGTTGAGAAAAAGGATGGAGGATTAGGACCTTGCATTGATTACAGTGAGTTAAACCAAATAACCATCAATGATTCCTATCTACTGTCACTACTAATGGAGCTCTTTGATTATCTACAGGGAGCTACCATATTTGCCAAGTTGGACCTAAGAGGGGTGTATAACCTTATATGTGTAAAGGATGGAGACAAATGGAAGACTGTCTTCAACATCAGGTTTAGGCATTTTTAATATTTTGGTATGCCATTTGGGCTCTGCAATGCCCCCACTTTCTTCCAACTGTTTGTCAACAATGTTTTCAAGGATTATTTAAACATATTTGCTATAATTTATCTGGAGGAAATCCTAATCTTTTCTAAAAGTGTTTCTGAACAGGTTCAACATGTAAAATTGGTCCTACAATGGCTTTGGCAGAATAATCTTTATGCTAAATTTGAAAAATGTATTTTCACAAGTCCTGAATACAATTTTTGGGTATAAAATCTCGTTCTCAGGTTTCTCCATTGATCCAGCCAAATTGTCGGCAATTAGTCAATGCCCTCAACCCACTACCCTTAAGAGCATACAGAGATTCCTCAGTTTTGCCAACTATTGCAGATGCTTTATAAATGAGTTTTTCCAATCTCACAGCCCCAATCCTACAACATCGTATTCCAACTCGTCAATACATTATGGAAGTCAATGCCTCAGACATAGCTGCCTGAGCTATCCTCTCACAAATGAATCCAGATTCAGGAATCCAGTGGCATTTTCTAAAAAATACTCCAAAGCTGAAGTGAATTATAATGTGACCAATAGAGAATTACTAGCCATCAAAATGGCCTTGTCTGAATGGATAGACTTACTAGAGGGAACTTCAAAACCTTTTCTAATCCTGATCAACCACAAAAACCTGTATTTACAAACCGCCAAGCACTTAAATGCCAGAAAAGCAAATTAGTCCCTGTTCTTTTCTATATTCAGATTCACTTTATCCTACTTAACTGGTTTAAAGAACAAAAAAACAGATGCACTGGGGGTGGAGTTAGCCGCTGAAGCGTTAAGACGTGTCTGTTAACAGCTCTGTTCAAGAAGCCACTATATTCCTATTATTTGGCGACTAAACCTGAAGTTTTGTACTTATATATACCCTCACCTGCGGTACTAGGCATTTAAGGTCCTATTGGCCGTATCTCTGGGCTTTTACACGCAGTCCTTGTACCACCTATCCCTACTTGACGTACTGAGTGTGGCTGCGGGGGATCCCACTGTCCGGAGGGTTGGGGCTCCGCTCCGGAGATCTAGCAACCTCTGTTTACAGAAGACCTAGTCAAGGGACACTATCCCCATAACAACTGCCGGGGACCAGCTGGAGCTGCATTAGGACTATGCAGTATCTTCTTTATCCTGCCTTCTGCCGTCTCTACTCCGCACCCGCCTTTATACCACACTCTGTTCCGGAGGGTCGGGGATCTGCTCCGGAGTGCCTACTTACCGGCTTGGTGTCAGACGGGCACCCAGAAAATCTAGACGCCCTACACTGCAGCCATTTACCCACGCCTCTTAGGTGGAAGAGAGGCGACACGGACCAAACTCAGAGGCGCCTGCGGAGCCCTGGGAGTACACGGAGGCCCGACTTCATGAGGAGGATCTCCTGGAGACATCTAGGGCACTGAGAGTCCAATCCTGCTTTGGGAGTAGAAAATATCCCACTTACCCCATAGGTCACCCAAAAGGGCGCAAACGGCCGCCATTTTGGGCCTATACACCTCTCCACCGCACCGGCTTACCTGGCATTGAGGACCCACGCTACATAGAGGCTGCTACACTTGGGAACTTCCTTCATCTGTCCTCAGCCCTCTGTGGAGCCGTCTGTTACAGGTGTAGACCGGGAGGACCACGAGCCCTCAGGAGGTAAGCTTCCTACTTTACTTCCTCACACAGCTGAGACTTGCCTCCACAACCCCTGCACGCACCGAAGCCTACTTGCCCCAAGCAGCAGCAAAATAAAAGTGGCATATAGCGCTCGTTGGGCCCTTACTTTTTCATTTCTTGTACTGCACCTATTGGGATATTTGCAGGCCTCAGCACAACTGGAACCTGAGTCTTCTAAATGGTGGAGTCTCTCCTGTACAAGCCCTTAGCCCGGATCAGTATACAGGTCTGGCTGTCTAACTACACTTTTCCATAACCACATATCCCTGGGCCTACCCCGGAGCATCACCTCTATTTCGGCTCTAATATATCTCTGGTGGACTGATATCATGCCTTTCTGTTTGGGGAGAGAGTGTAGGTCCCAAAATCTACTTTTGATCTTAACTCTAATTTCCACTGTCGACAAGGGCTCACAGATAATTGTTTCTACTGGGACACTCTCTAGGTGACTTTGCCTTTCCATACCATATCCTAGCAGTACCCTTAGTAGCGCTTACTGGACCCTCTAGATGTTACTTGAGGTCTAGACTCTCCTAGTCTGGGGGGGAAAAAAAATTATAAAAAGTTATATATATATTTTTTTGATTTATTTATACTCGCTAAGGCTGCTGTGTCAGCTCAGGTGTCTCTGGATTTTATATTCAAAGTGTAGTGTTCTTGATTTAACCTGAACCTTTCCTTCACAGGGATCCTGTTCTTGGCATACGTCATTGGCTCTCGTGTCATTCCCTTACTACATTAGCCTCCTTTTATGTAGGGCGCCAGTTCACATTGTACATCTTTTTGGGCCAGGAATTGGGCATACCCATTATCCTCAGAGTCATATATCCGGGCCTGCCTTTCCTTCCCCAGCTACCTCTATATATATTAATCCTCCCGCCAAAGTTACATCTAAGCCTACATTATACCTCACCACTTGAAAACTTAACAATGCCTCCCATAGGGCTGAGGGGTACTCACTCTCACCTATAACACAGTCTCTCTCTGCTCATATTTGAGTTCATCTAGGGCCTTTATACATGAGACTTTTCTCATAATATACTAAAGAGTGATCATTTACAATATCCACCCATATTTGGTCACCCAAAGCCTGTGTCCTTCCCACGGAGTGGCCAGTAATAATCTCCACAAAGGCTGACCCGGTCTTGCTATTATACATGTGAACTGTATTCATATATGTTTTGCCTGACTATTGCTGCTGCGTCAGTTTTATTGTCTTTGGGCCATTAGTCCAATAAACTGGACTTTTACTTTGTGCCACATCCCCTAGTAGAATCTGTGCACACCTACCCGAGTATCTTTATTCGCAGCAATATAGGAGGTTATTCCCTGAGTGCCCACAACTATTAGCCATACTGCAATTTCAAAGTAACGGGACATTATCTTGTGCAGCCTGTATACACCCATATAGACTCCTGCACAGAGCATTATAAAATCCAGGCTTCTTTCACACTCAGAATTATAGAACCCTGAACCTAGGGGGCAAACTACTGAGACTATATCTATACTTGTGAACCGCCAATTATCACTCTAAGGGGATAACTGTGACGCTACCTACGGGTTGTGTACTAACTGAGTGAAAGTGCCTGGTTGGACCAGCTGGCAACATACACAATACCCGCCACAGGGTCACTTTGTTTGTATTTGCTCCTTTATGCTCCTACACTGAATAATTGCATTTTTGTTCTGTGTCCCTTGACATTTATCTGCACCACTAAATTGTGATTAATCATATTACTGTTTTGCAGGCTGAGTTACCTCATCCACTTATTGCCTGTTTAGAGTTCCTGTAATCCTTGCCCTCACCTCCACGCCAGGCCTTTCAGGCCGATATAATTCTGCAATAAGCTGGTCCTCAGGTACCTTGTTTTTGTTTTACCTAAAATTGTAATTCCTCTTGGTGTTCTGTATTAAGTGTGACCCCCCTCGAGACTCTCCCTTTCCGACCCAGCCAGTCTGGGTTGTCACTTCCACTTCCCTTTTTCCCTTCCTCTGGGTCGTATCCTCTACTCCCCGAGTCGAGAGGGGACCTATTGGCCTTTGTTGAGTGACAAGCTTCATGCGCTGATAGGAATTAGGATCATAATATCCTTAGCTGTCCATCTTTGCCAGATTCGTATCAGCTCACTCACCAAGTCCCTTTACCTTGTGCGGTATTTGTAAGGCAATGGTAGACTGTTAACATTGAGATGTAGCTCTTATTGTGACGCAATGCCCAGCCCCGCTCTAAAGGTACTTGTATAGAACTAGGAATGTCAATGCATATGTGTATTTAACCTGATCATTCCTTTTACAGTGGTGTGTATATCTCTTGGTTGCATAACGACCTGATATTTGACATCTTCACGGGTGATTGAGCATCATCTACAATGCCTCATACTGCTAGGAAGCACCCCAAGTCTAATTCTAAATCCAAAAAAACTGTTTTTGACCATTTGTCGCAGGCGCCCAAGGAGTCGGCCCTGGAACCAAGCAGAGAGATGAGCGAACCAGACTCTCAGGATGAGGAGTCCCTGTCTAGCTCACACTCTATTGCTACCTCACAGCACTTCATTACAGAGTCTACACTCAAGAAGCTGCTGGCTACTCAGACCCGCTCCATTACCCAGGAGATCCAACGTAGCTCGGCGGAGTTGAAGAAGGAAATCTCCGAAATTAGAGAGAGAGTAGATGTGCTGGAGCGCAAACAGGATGATATTGCTGTTGACCAATCCAATCTCTTGACCTATTCCGAGAACCTTGCTGAACAAATCTCGCAACTGGAGTTCAAACTTGCAGACGTGGAGGACAGGTCCAGGCGCAACAACATAAGGTTCCGAGTCATTCCAGAATCTGTCTCACCCTCTGATTTACGGGATTACCTACAGGCTCTCTTCCAGGAACTAGCTGGCTCTTCCGAAGGGCTAAAGGGGTACGATGAGGCAAGCATACAGAGCCCTCCGTTCTAGGTTGGTGGCCCCGGACAAGCCAAGAGACGTTATTGTGTGCTTTCACAGCTTCCTGTATAAGGATCGTCTGATGCAAGCCGCCTTCAAAAAGCCAACTCTAAGCGATAGATTTGGTGAAGTTCAGCTTCTTCCTGACCTGTCCGCCCACACCCTACAACAAAGACGTCAGTTCCAGCCTGTCACTTCTGTATTACGTAAAGCTAACATCAGGTACAGATGGGGTTATCCCATTAGACTTTTTATTTCCAAAGAAAACCAAACAGTTTTGGCCTCCTCTGTCCCTCAGGGTATATCACTCCTTATGTCCTGGGGTCTCCTTCAGGAACCCCTGGCCATACAAGTTCCTTCACACCCTAAATTACGAGCTTCAGCTCCGGAATGGTCCGCAAAGGATCAGAGACTGAAGCGCCCCAAGCTACAGCAACCTCGAGACTCCCTAGGTCATCTTGGGACCACTACTTAATTATCTGAACTAAACTATTGGGCCCTCCGGGTCCTTATTCCTATCTCTTCATTTGGCCCGGCTAACCAGACAAACATATCTGGTCGACTTGCAGGACTGTCCCTGTTATGTATCCAGAAACGCACCACTGTTGAGGTTTTTTTCTTTTTTTTGCACTGTTTTCCACTGTTAAAATTCGAATTTCATGTTTATTACTTATTGATGTGTAGTTCTATATATCAGAGCAGGGCTGGCGTTCTGGCCCTACTCCATTTGCTCTTGAGCATTAGATTCTCCCCCCCCACTTAGAAGCCCACTCTAGGGTTCTTTTGAGGTGGACTATTTCCACCGCACTCGAGGCACCTCCCAGTGCCTTTCTTACCCTTCCCCCTTCTCTTCCCTACTCCCCCCCTCCTTTCCCTGACCCACGCTAGGATACTTTAGCATCTTATACTGGTTACCCCTGCATCCTAATACATGACCCGGTCTACCCTAAGACTTTTTACCCATAATGTAAGAGGACTCAACTCCCCTCACAAGCGTAGACTCCTACTGCGGTCACTGAGGCACCATAATCCCGACATTGTATTCCTGCAGGAAAGGCATTGGCTAGCAAATGAACCCCTTAGATTCTCTTCCAAGTCGTACACTCACATAGAATATGCCCCTTTCTCTAAAAAAGCTAGAGGGACAGCCATCTTGCTCCATAAGCGCCTAGCCTTTGAGTCTATTCAGACTATTAAGGATCCACAATCTAGATATGTTATCTTGATCTGTAAACTAAATCACGTGCTTTACACACTAGCCTCTGTCTACCTCCCAAACACTCACCAACCTAAATATCTGAAACGTATTCTCCATACAATAGACCAGGTCAAGCAGGGTAGATTCATTGTGTCTGGAGACTTTAATATGGTTTGGGACCCTAGAGTAGATAGAAAATCTGCAGACATAAGCAAGACACACTCAGCTGATGAACTTCTAGCCAGATATTTGGAGGGCTACTCACCCCAGAGATAAAGACTTTACGCACTATTCGCAACCACATAAGCAACATGCTAGGCTAGACTACATTTTTTCCACAGCAGACTCACTTGATCTAGTCACACAGGCCAATATCTCTCTCTGTGCTTGGTCGGACCATGACCTAGCTGACATTCATTTGACAAACACTCCGCACACTAGAGCTCCCTGGCGTTTGCCCCTTCACATCTTAAGTGATGTCCTGTTTCGGGAGGAACTACATACAGAACTTAAACACTTCATATAAACTAACTACAACTCACTAGTTATAGATGACACCCTGTGGGGTGCCGCGAAAGAAACCTTTAGGGGGTTCATAATAAGTAAACAGGCGATTATCAGAAAGCAAGCGGGGCTAACTTTATCGCAGGCCCACATCAAGCTGAGAGACTTTGAATCTCAAAATAGAGCTGCCCCATCATCTACCCTAGCATTTCAAATTGTTAATATAAAGAATCACATCTCCCAAATTGAACTTAAAAGGACTCAAATTAACCTAACTAAATTAAAACAATTGTTTTATTACAAAAGTAATAAGGCAGATACCCTTCTGGCTAACAAACTCAGAAGCAGAACTGGTGCCTTGCGCATCCATAGTATACATGCTGCACATTCCCTCCTTAAAATCCCCCCTCAAATTGGCGAAGAATTTGCCAAATAAGTCCTTGAATCTTCCTACACTCTCTACAGAACAGTGTGACCTCCTGAGTTCCCCTTTTACCATTACCGAAATACGGCAGGTTACTAAAAACTCAAAGCCCTTTAAATCCCCTGGTCTGGATGGCTTTCCAGCCCATTTCTATAAAATCTATAACCAGGAACTATCCCCCTTACTTCTTAGGCTTTTCAACCTAACTCGTGAAAAGGGCACTTTCAAAAAACAATTTCTTGAAGCTACCATCATAACAATATTGTAACCTAACAAAGACCCCACCCGCTGTGCCAGTTACAGACCAATATCACTCATCAATACTGACATAAAGTTCTATTCAAAACTATTGGCCAACCGAATAGCAAACCTCCTACTGCACCTTATTAACCCTGATCAGGTGGGTTTTGTCCCAAAACGAGAGGGCCCTGATAATACTCGGCGTCTATTGAACATTTTTAGCCTCTCCTCTAGCCTTCATAAGCCATTATCTATCATCTCACTTGATGCTGAGAAGGCTTTCGATCGCGTGCGCTGGCAGTTTCTATGGGAAGTCCTCAGGGTCTTCCGATTCCCCAATGATTTGATTAGTGCAGTTAAGGTTCTATATTCTGCCCCATCCGCCCTGGTGAGAGGACTTGGTTTTTAGTCTACTCCATTTAATATAACAAATGGTACTAGACAGGGTTGTCCCCTGTCGCCCCTATTTTTTGCGTTGGCCATTGAGCCACTGGCTGAGCAGATTAGAGCCGAAAAGTTACTCTTTTCTCGTCAGATCTCACACTCACTATACCCAGATTACTGCAAACATTAGAATCCTTCAATGCCCATTCCTATTACAGGCTAAACCTCTCGAAATCTGAGATTTATACCCAGGGCATTCAGAGCTCCCTGTTAGCCCCTTTGAAGTCAAAGTTTGCCTTCAACTGGACGGAGTCTTCAGTCCTTCATCTGGGCATCAAGCTATCTGGAGACTTAAATCAAGTCGTCAAGAATAATTATCTTCCTCTGTTGTCAGAGCTTCGCTCCCTCAAAAAAAAAAACGGAATTTGACCCATGTCTCATGGCTAGGTAGGATAGCAGCACTTAAAATGTCCTTCCTACCAAGGCTTACATACCTGTTTTGTTGTCTCCCCATTAAGGTCCCTAAACATATTCTCTTACAATTTCAGAGTGAACTTACCAAACATCTGGCACCCTAAGAACATCTGGCTCCATAAGAACTGTGGAGGTATAGGGTCTCCCTCTGTAGTAAGATACTATGAAGGAGCTATGCTCACCCATGTTGCACAATGGGGAGTTAAACACTCCTTATGTAGATGGAGGGCCATTGAACAGGCTTTGTTGCCCTTTAGTTTAGATCTTCGAGACCTGATTTGGACACCTCAGCATTGCCGTAGAGAACTTAACCTGATAAATCCTATTGTCCGTGAATGCCTATAGTTTTGGGACAAACTTCGTCATTCTTCACATATAACCCCGCACCCTTCCCCTATAACCTCTCTTGCTGGCCTTCTTATGGGTTTACAGGACACCCACCCACACAAATGGGCCCAGTTGGGGGTCACAACAGTCTCGGACCTTTGGCTCACCAAAGGGAGAAAGTTTTAAGCACATCTCCCAGTTTGAGGCTGACCTCGTACTTCCGCGATACTTATCGTTTGAATATCACAGAATCAAAAGCTTTTTGCTCAGTTGGGGTTTTAAGCCCACACTGGCCCGCCCACTGACCCCTTGGGAGTCAGTTTGGAAGCAAGGTGACAGACTCAGCAGGCCTCTGTCTTCCCATTACTCCCTATTAGGCTATACTCCATCCTCTGATACACCGGCCCATCTTCAAAGGTGGGAGTCCCTTTTAGGGATATCCATAG
>CAJPDP010013885.1:0-15110 GCA_905336975.1 Bombina variegata variegata
TTTATGCGACTTATGTGGTATACCATGGATAGGGATATAAGAGTAACAGAGCAGGTCCAGCCTACCCTAGAAACCTATCCACTACTGCTATGTAACAAAGCTGTAGATCACATTGTAGCCCCAGCAGGCTCAAAAGGTTAAACTATAGCGCAAATTTTAACTACTATTTAGATGGCTTTAGAGGTTCTGTTGCAGAAAGGAAAGAAAACAAATAGACATAGATAACCCAGTACAGTTAATGGCATGTGAGGATTGAAAATAACCCCTTGTATTGAAATGTAATTAATCATGCTACGTATGGCTCACCACCTCGGCCGCCGGCGGTGTCACCATACAAGACCAGTAAACAGGGGTAATATACAAATAGTTCCAACATCCTAAGAATTACAAAGTACATGTATATCCTACACTTGGTCTGGAACGTTAGAGATTCAGAGAACATTAATGTTGGGGTTAAGCAATTGCAGACATTGGGAACATTAAAGTGAGAATATTAAATTGTAAACAAGTGTACAGCCAATACATTGCAAAGGTCAATTTAAAATAGAGAGCAAGGTAGTGGTAGTGGGCTCTATGGGGTGGCTGTGAATGGATGCGGCATAAATTATATTATGAGCGTGCTAAAAGTAATGCTAAAGGTATGGGATATGGAATGGACAATTGGATTAAAAGGAAAGCTGTAAAAACAGGGGGTTATGCTAGGCAATATAAACTCTTTCCAGAGAAAACCCCAGTGAGTAAGACCATTTTTAGCAGACATATATATTATCAGTCAGGGTTTGACAGATATTACAATATAGCATAGACAGGGTAAATGGAAATATGCCTAATTTTAGGGATTGTGGTTTTTTGGAAAAAAAATAGTGGAAGCTACATATAATGTTTAGAAACGGGCAAAACAGAACCATATAGACAAAACACGGTTAAACAGACTATTGGAGAAACCAAGCCAGCTTTAGGTGTAGGCTCTAGATAAGAACTTGAACAAAACCTCTAAGCATAATAAGGATATGGGTATATGAGATACAAGTATGCTTAAATCTAAACACAACATACACACTAAAAAGTAAATATTATGTAAGGTGGTGGCATAGTGGTGCATCCGTGTTGCATGCCAGTCCAAAGAAGCCCAAATTTAAACTGGTATTTTAATGAGCCCCATGTTTTTTGTACCTAGCCGTTCTCAAAGCACGTTAAAGCCACTAAAGGGCTTACTGTTCCTTTTGTACTCTGCCTGTCTTGCTGTTGTCGCCACTTGATCTTTTCCAACATGCCCAGCTCAGAACACCATGGAATAGGCGCTGTCATCATCTTGTGCAGGACCCACTGCAAGGGGGGCTCTCCCACACCCGATACAAACAAGTCCCCAGACAGGGCAGAAACAAGTGGTAAGTCCGCAGGATCATCTACCCCTACTGCGGGCAGATCGTTCATGTGAGAGGGCTCAGTGGTTGCGTGGCAAGCTAGGCTGCCGCTGTTAGGGAGCCGTGAGTGCCCAGGCCTGTAGGTTTTGTCCTCCGTGTCCGCCACTAACGCACAGGACACTGCTACCATATGATTAGCTCCCAGCGGGTACCGTATCCGATGCTTTGTAGGCGATGAACTTAGCGGGCCCGCAGCTCCCCTGTTCTCCTGAGCGGGCATGGGGAAGTAGGTAGTGTAGGGTGCTAACGTCGCTGCTGACATCTGAGACTCTGATGTAGAATGCCATCTGAACGCAGCCTTACATCTATCGAGGAACCTGTGCATTTGATCCATGATGTGCTCTGATTCCTCCATGATATGATGGGGTACCGATCTCCACTCTTAGGGGTTAAATATAATAACCCACGTTTGATGCTGCTCACAGTTAAAAGTGCCGAGTAGGCGGCAAGATGGCTGCTTAAAACCACGCAGTTGGTTGCAAACACATCAGGGTTGTGGGATTCTGTACATAAAGTGCTGCTCTCCTCAAAAGCAGGAATTAAGAACGGCAGTGATTTCAGGCCAACGACAGTGGTTTAATAAAAAAGTAGATGGATCCAGACGGTCACTAATTATGGTTATTATATATAGTATAGTTGGAGCTGCTGGAAAGTGCGTCCGTCTGGTACCAAAGTTGGCTCCGCCCCCCCCGTATTTATCAAAATACTTTTTGATAATCTAAACATCAGCACAGGGATGCTGGGAGTGAAGTACTTATTACAAAACGGGTAAGGCTGTCAGATGCATAATGCTGAAACACAGCCAAATATGAACATTAATGATTTGTTAAACAAGTAGGTATAAGGACTAGACATGTGCAGCCAAAATTGGACTAATGTAATAAAATCAATTAATTTCCCGATTGTATTTAAAAGATAATTAAATTGCTGGAAATAAAGAAGCACTAAGCAGTGGGTTATACTTAATGGAACAAATGCAATATTTAATATTTAGCATTTTAAAATGATTTTACCTTTAATTTATTTTTTTAATTTAATTTGTGCAGTGAGGTTCCTGTCACCACCCCACAAGGGGGCTAGAGTTTCTACAGGAAGAAATATTTAGCTTAATGTTATAAATCTTCTAGAGCAAGGTGAACTGGATTACTTTTCAGCAAATGCTAGAGAAAAATGAAGTCAGTTTCTTGCCCATGCTCTGAAAGGCAGAATGTAACTAAGGTTCTCAGCATGTCAATTTCCTTATGTCACTATAGGCAGTGACAACACTGCAAATTTCTTAGTCCTCATTTTGCAAGAAAACAAGTAAGTTGTTTGCTGATTTTGACACAATCTATTTCTTTTTATGTTTACATTAACTTAAAATATATTTTTTATGAAAAGATCATTATTTCATATCCCTCTAACAAAGAAACAAACAAATGCATACAACAAAAAGTTTAGTTAATTCCTTCATGCAGTTAAAGGACCACTCAATGCAGTAGAATTGTATAATTAATATGTACATAATAAACAGACAATACAATAATACCTACTCTGAATTTCAAATAAGCAGTAGATTCTTTTCTGTCAAATGTATTTTTCTTCTATTTTCCGGCCCCCTGAATCATGTGACAGACCTCAGGCAATCACAGACTAGTATACCCTGTGAGCTTGTGCACATGCTCAATAGGAGTTTTTTCATCAGAAAGTGGGAATATAAAAAGATTTGATAATGGAAGAAAAAAAATTGTTTTGTTAAGGTACATAAAAAATGTAACAAAACTCTTCACAAAACACAGTTGTATGCAAATTACACAGGAATAAATCATATTAAACACGCACAGTATAAATCGTAATTTAACTACACTGGGTGTGCAAAAAAACATAGAAATTCATACTTATAAGTACAAAATACACAGTGTAATTGTTGCTTTTGCAAAAAATGGGCTGAACATGGGTGTTCCATGGGCTTATATGAAATTGTCTCTCTAATACCAGTGTAATTCTGTAAAGATTTTTGCCCTGCAGTTCTCACTGTTTTTTCTCATCAGTTAGAAGGTGGAGAGTTTTTCCCAAAACACTCAACGTATTTATAACCCTAAAAGAAAAAACACATGCCTACGAAAATAGAAGTTATTTAAGATGCTATACGTAGATAGCAGCGTAATGTGATTTATATTGGCTGTAGGATTTCATTCTTAAATTGCACTCCCGGCTAACAGCAGCGGTCTAAAGACTGCTGCTCCATAACCCTGTCCGCCTGCTCTGATGAGGCGGACAGAGAACGCCACAATTCAACCCGATCGAGTACGATCGGGTTGATTGACACCCCCTGCTGGCGGCCGATTAACCGCGAGTCTGCAAGGGCGGCGTTGCACCAGCAGCTCAAAAGGCTTTGATGTCCTTTTAAGGGAGATATATAACAAAAAAGAACACACATTTTGTCATGTATTCTTAGTGCTGCTTATAGCAAATTACATGCTGCAAATAGTGTATTTTTCTATTTTGAGCCCATTCATGCACAAATATTACAAGTTGTGCGATAAACCCGGTGCGTAAATAATAAGAATTTTGCGGTACCGCACTTTCCATATTGCTGCCATCACAAGTTTAAAAAAAAACCTTCTTGTGTTGTGCGTTATGGTGCGTTAACCTCCATACCACACAAAAGCCAAGTCCTGACATCAATGGAGAAAAAGTGCTAATAAATAAAACCTAAGCTTAAACTATAAATAAACCTAACATAACTATTTTTTTAAAAAAATATACCAAAAATAAAAAACCTTAATTACAAAATTAAAAAATCCTAACAGTACGAAAAAAAAACAACATTACAAAAAAATAGCAGTCTAAAATTACGAAAAAATAAATAAAAATCTAAGATTACAAAAATAATTAACAAAATTATCCAAAATAAAAAAATTAAACCTAATCTAATACCCCGATAAAAACAAAAAAGCCACCCCAAAATAAGGGCCTTTTGTAGGGCAATGCCCTAAGTTTAACAGCGCTTTTACTTAAAAAAAAAAAAAAAACTAAGTACCCCATAACAGTAAAAACCACCACCCACCCAGCCTCCAAAAATAAAAGGGCTCTTTAGTGCCCATTAAAAAACAAAAAAGCCCTAATCTAAAAAAAAATCCACAACAAAAAAAAACAAAAAACCTAACACTAACCCTGAAATAGGTACTCACCATTCCTGAAGTCCGGCGATGTAGGTCTTGTTCCAGACGGCTTCATCTTCATCCAACGCGGGGCCATCTTCTTTCTTTATCCCGGTGGCATGGAGCGAAGGCAGTGCGGAGCAGGAATAGCGGCCGCGCAGACTTCCAGTGCGATCGTCCGCCCCACACTAAAGATTGAATGCAAGGTACCCGTTTTATTTATTTATTTTTGAAAATTTTCTTTATTTAATCAAGTCAAAACATTAACAAGTATGATAGTACAGTTCAGGTCTCAATTGTTACATGTAAATTACATCATTGACATAATCTTATTAATACATTTACAAGTTTGGCATTGTACGTTTCCAGGGAACAGATACATCATAAACTCACTCACTCACTCATAAATATTCTTCCCATATAAACATAATTAGCTGAAATATTCAAATCAGCCAATAGGATAAGAGCTACTTAAATCCTAATGGCTGATTTGAACATCCATCAGGATTTAAGTAGCTCTCATCCTGTTGGCTGACTTGAATATTTTAGCCAATAGGAATGCAAGGTACCACAATATAAAACGGGTACTTTGCATTCAATCTTCAGTCAGCAGTGGCCGATTGCATGAAGATGACCCTTCACGTCAGATGTCTGCACCGCCGCCGTTCCCGCTCTGCTCCACCTCCGGGCCAACGGGATGAAGATGGAAGATGGTGCTGTCCTGGAAGAAGATCTTTGATGCCTGAATGAAGACTTTGCTCCTCCTGGAAGAAGATGGATGTCCGGACTTCAGGAGTAAATTGTTTGGGGTTAGTGTTATTTTTTTTATTGGGGGGGTGTTTTTTTTTAGATTAGGGCTTTTTTATTTTTTAATGGGCACTAAAGAGCTGATTGCCCTTTAAGGGAAATGCCCATACAAATGTCCCTTTAGGGGCAATGGGTTGATTTACTTTTTTTAGCGTTAGGTCTTTTTTATTTTGGGGGATGGGGTGAATGAGTGATTTTTACTGTTAGAGGTTAATTTGTTTTTTCTTATGTAAAAGAGCTGATTTCTTCAGGACAATGCCCTAAAAAGAGCCTTTTAAGTTCTATTGGTAACTTAGTGTTAGATTGGGGAGGGGGTTATTTTGGGGTGTTTTTTGTTTTTATAGGGGTATTACATTGGGTTTATTTTTTTTTCTGGATAATTTCATTTATTATTTTCTGTAATATTAGATTTTGTTTATTTTTTGTAATTTTAGGGTTTTTGTTTTTTGTAATGTTAGTTTTTTTCCGTAGTGTTAGGATTTTGTATATATTATAGTTTAAACTTAGTTTTTTTTAATTTCACAGGTAAGTTTTTTATTTATTTGCAGGAAGTTATATTGTAAGTTTCATTTAAAGTTAGGGGGGTGTTTGGTTTAGGGGTTAATGGTTTAATTTAGTTTGTTGTGATGTGGGGGGGTCGGCGGTTTAGGGGTTAATAGGTTTATTTTAGTAGTAGTGATGTGGGGGCGGCGGTTTAGGGGTCAATAGGTTTATTTTAGTAGTAGCGATGAAGGGGGCTGGCGGTTTAGGGGTTAATAGGTTTATTTATGGAGTCACAATGTGGGAGGTCGGCGGTTTAGGGGTTAATACTTTTTTTAGTGTTGCTTATGTGGGGGGGCGGAGAATTGGGGTTAATACTTTAATTTAGTGTTGGCAATGTGGGTGGGCCACGGATTAGGGGTTAATAGGTTTATTTTGTGTTGGCGATGTGGGTGGGCAGCAGTTTAGGGGTTAATAGGTTTATTTAGTGTTGGCGATGTGGGTGCTGGCGGTTTAGGGGTTAATAAGTAGTGGGTGTTAGAATACTTTGTAACATTTTTTTATGAGTTTTGTTAAACATTTTTGGTTTGCTAAATCCATAACTACTGGTCTTTGATTGCGGAATAGATTGTGGTGGTATAAGCTATAATGCTAGTCGAATAGCCTGACTGCACAACCTGTAATACAGGTGAGCTGAATATTTCACACTCAAAAGACATTTGAGTGCGGAATGGATTGTTGCGGTATAGGCTAAAATGCTAGCCAATTTTTCAGCGGTATAGCTGTACCACACAACTTGTAATCTAGGTCATGGTTTTTATATATCATTGTCAATGGTTTGGAAAGCCAATCTGCTTTTTCAACCTAATTATGCAACTAAACAAAATAAATCAGGCCATCTTGAATGCTAAGAAGACATATATATATATATGTACACAATTACGTAATCACACTCCACATGTTTCAAAATAATGCATGGAATTCGATTAAGTAGTTAGAAGAATGTGCATGTTTAGGTAGCAAATTTTGACAGAGAGGATAATTACTCCTCATATTCCTTCTTAAAGCTGCCATAAAAATGCAAGAATGCGCAGCTAAATGTGGTAGGAAATTTTGACTGTGTAATTTCTCTTTCAATTACACAAGGATTTGACTGCTCATGCATTCACGCCCACACCACTTCTTAGTTACAGCGCCATATTTAATCAAAATTAAATAAAGCATCTTCATACCACTTTTTAATATGCACTTCTTACTTTCACTTACTTAAACGTACCTAAATTCATTAACTGTACGCTACAGGAGCTGATCAAGCAGGCAACAATGTAGCGTACAGTTAATACATTTATATGGAGCTGTAACTAAGACTAAGAAGTGCCATGGGTGTGCACACATGAGCAGTCAAAACCCTTTGTGTAATTGAATGAGAAATTACACTGTCAAAATTTGCTACCACATTTAGCTGTGCATGCACGCATGTTCATGGCCGCTTTAAGAAGGAATTTGAGGAGTAATTATCCTCTCCATTAAAATTTGCTACCTAAACATGTGCACATGCTTCTTATTACATAATTGCATTCTCTCTAATCATATGCGGAGTGCGATTATATAATCGTGCACATGCGCTCATGAAGGAAGCATATCTCAACAAGGGAGCAAATTTCTACAGAACACCGGCCCTAGAGAAAAGAGAGGTAGTGCAGTTGCATCACTTACCAACAAATTGTAGCTGGCCAGACCCGGCTGTTCCTGGTGTCCTGGTAGGCCAACTAAAAGACAAAGATATCTCAACATTAGACAACAAGTCATTCAATCTTAAAAATTGAAATTTTGGGTGGGCGAAACTAGCAGCTGAACCGAATGGTCGCAGAGAGTGAGAGCTCTGTGTACAACTAGCATAATAAATGCCTAAAAGTCTCTATTTTCAGAGTTCTTTCTACTTTAGGTACCCCCTGGAGCTTACAGGGCACTTTGACCAAGGCAGCATCTGGGACTTTGGACTGTAGAGAAGCCCTGCGCCGGGCCAACTTACTTGGGATCACTGCCTGAAGTTAGCACTCTGGATGGTCAGGGCTCTGCTCCGGAGTACAATTAGTCTGTCTACCCACCACAGGAGAAAAAGCAGCAAAAGAGAAACAAGGGGACTCTGCCTACAGACATTGTCAGTGACGACATCACCCGGCCTAAGGCCTACCACCAAAGTGGAGTATTTCCAAGAGGAGCAATTGATCCTGTGGCCGGGACCCCGGGCTCACGCAGCTAAGGGTGAGGTCTCCAGGGACTGAACAGTTTCACAACTCTGACCGCCGGATTCTACCTGCCTCATCTACCGGGATGCCTATGCCACGTGGCCGGTGGCAGCAATCCTAAGAAAGGAGCAGCAGCGGATGTGTCTTGTGGGACTGGACCTTCAGTTGGCAGTGCAGGCCTGGTACTCCACCATAATCCCACAAATCCCTGGAAGAACAGCCTTATAGGAGCCACTCACGGATGCCTTAGTGAGGTCCCTCAGGTGCCATCAGCATTGGGCCTTAGTAAGCCTCTGACGCAAGGATTATCCACAGTTAATGCTCTCCAGGAGGGGAAACACATCTGAGCCCAACATGCAAGAGGCGGCTTTGCAGCTGGACCCATGGTTCTGGCACTAGTGTGGATAGTGGAAGGAGCAGGAGTTGGAGTGAGTCCTGGGCCATCACATGTGGCGACCTCAAACCAAGTAAAAGGGCCCCACAGAACCAAGCGACTATACAAATAAGGTGGTGAGTAACACTCATATCCTCTGAACATTCTATTCTGCCCCTATTTGTGCCTCTTATCACTTCCTAGCTAAGTCACACTCCCCTGCTGAGGTACATATCTACTGCATACTTAACCCCATAGACATTTCATACTTTCCTTCGCTGCCCCTCAGCTGAATCCAGCTTTAAGTTTGGCTCCCACACTTTGACTCCAAGCTTTTGTTTCTATTGGGAAGTACCTGACCTTTGAAGGGTCTTTACTTTATTATCCTACATCACCCTCATCATCACAAGATCCTCAGTTCCCTATACCAGAGGACAGTAACCCCTGCACAGATCATTATTCTATATATCAAGTTACCAAGAACATTGCAAAGATTGAACTGTGTGTTTTAGCAGCCACTGCTACCTTCAATGTTTTGGGGACACTACGGGTCTATACTGGATCTGATTCTCCATATTTGGCCACTGTTCTAACACCCCTGGGTGGTGTCTGAACTCTAATTATAGCAATGGATTATAGTCCTTATCAAGGACACTTTACCCAGCACATAAAACAACTTATAGGCTTGTTATATTGATTTGTTGTTTGTCTCACGTTTATTTTAACTCAACACCTAGTTTATTGTGAATTGTATTGCTCTGCTACATATCTTTCTTGCATTGTGAATTTTTTTGTGTAGATTGTGAGTCTCACAAGTGGGGACTGGTTGCTGTGGGCTCCCTCGCACCTCTCCCTTTCCGGCCCAGCTTGTCTGGGTTGGTCATTTCCCCTTCCTTATGGTCATATCCGCTTTTCCCTGAGGTGCACGGGGGTCCATAGAGACTATCTTATCTGTGAAAGTTTGTACCCTTATCAGGCCACCAACAGATAATTGATATGTTATAGGCTATGATGTTGTTGCTATAGCCCCTACAGGCAGGCTGTGACCGGCCCCGCTCTCTCATTTTACTACTAGCTTCACATGCTCTAGAATTAGATTTTTGGTCAGACGTAGGGTTTGTTTTTCTCTCTTTGCCCCTCCCATACAGAGTTTACAGTGGTCAAGAAAGGTCAATTGGAGGGAACACAGCCCTATCTCCATCTGAGCTCACCATGCCACATTCTTCAAGAAGGCATCCTAGGACCCCGGCAGCAGTCAAAAAGACTGTCCTAGATCATTTCTCTCAACCATCTAAAGATCCTGATGCCCAGAGGAGACTAGCCAGTGATCCTGAATCACAGGATGAGGGCTCCCAGTCATGCTCCCAGTCTGATGCCCACTTAAATCATTACATTACGGAAAGCACAATGCAAGAAATGCTAGCGGAACAGACTAAATCCATCACTGCAGAGATTCAGCAAAGCTCAGCAGAGCTCAGAAAAGATATAGCGGAAATAGGCGATAGAGTGGACACTCTCGAATGGCAGCATGATGATTTAGCCACAGATCACTCAAACTTACTCTCATACGCAGAGAACCTTGCAGAGCAAATTACCCAGCTGGAACTAAAACTTGCAGATTTTGAGGACAGGGCTAGGAGGAATAACGTCAGCTTCCGGGGTATCCCTGAGAGTGTTACTATAGGCGACCTACAAGACTTCCTAAAATCTCTATTCACTGCACTGCTGGGTCCTTTGGAGGGCACTTTGCATGTCATGGAGTGGGCCCACAGGGCTCTCAGACCAAGGTCAATGTCAACTGATAAGCCGTGAGATGTAGTGGTTTGTTTCCACCACTTCACTGTTAAAGATTGCCTAATGCAGGCTGCCTTCGGTAAACCAACTCTCCCAGACACCTTCAAGGACATACAGTTGTTACCTGTCTTCTTACCTGTTACAGCAACGCAGGCTCTACGCACCTACAACTCAGCTCAGGAGGTCTAATATCAAATACAGATGGGGATTTCCCACTAAACTCATAGTTTCGAAGGACAATCAGACCCACTTAGTGTCCTCTCCTTCTCTGGGCAGCACTCTTCTTGCTAATTGGGGACTGCAGACGGAACCAGAGCCCCAAGCGGTGCCCCTTTCAGATTAAGGGTCACATCCCTAGAATGGACAGTCAAAGAGCAAAGATCTAAACATCAGAAACCCAGCCCCCTTGACCATTCCTTGAGGCCTCAAGCCTTACCGACCTTAAGTGCTGTAGGTGTATAACAGAGACTGATTTCTGTTTGATGATGTTAAAGGTACACTTACTAATTTATTGCATCTGATACATTTGTGGTTAACAGTTTAGCTAGTTTATAATGTTTGACATGTTTGTATAGAGAGCGGGGCTGCTTACATTAGCCCCTGTTCTATCGGTTCATTCTCACTCCCCCCCGAAATTGGAGTCTGTACTTGGGCTCCACATAGGTGGACTATTTCCACCAACTTCCCACACCTTCTACCTTCCTTACCCACACCTTACCCTTTTCCCCCAGACTCCAACTCCCCCCTTGGGTGCTTTAGGGCGCCAACCTACACATGTCTTCTCTCAGGTTCATTACCCACAATTTTAGAGGCCTCAATACCACATGCAAGAGGAGCCTCCTGGCTAGATCCCTGCACTTTTATGGGGCCGATGTGGCCTTCCTCCAAGAAATGCACTTAATTGCAGATGGCCCCCCCACTTACATCTCCCGTGCTTTTACTGTCTTTGAAGCAGCCTCCTATGCCAAAAAAGCTAGGGGTGTAGCCATATTAGTGCATAAAAGAGTAGCCTTTGAGCCCCTCCATGTAGTCAGAGACCCTCAAGCGCGGTACCTTATCCTCATCTGCAACTTAGACCATGTGACATACACCCTAGTCTCCGCCTACTTACTGAACACTCTTCAACCTAGATGCCTGCGGCAGATCTTAAGCAAAGTTAAACAGTTTAAAAAGGGTAGGGTGATCTTAGCTGGTGATCTGAACATGGTGTGGGACAACAGGCTAGATAGGAAATCTGCACTTACTAGGAAGAGGACCACCGCCCCCGATTTAACAAGCTGTAGATTCAGAGAGCTTATGTCTCGGTTTAGCTACTTTGATATCTGGAAGTCCCTACACCCTCTGGATAAAGATTACACCCATTTTTCCCACCCCCATGCCATCTACTCCAGACTAGATTACTTTTGTTGTCATCCTGACACACTAGACCTTGTACGCTCCACTAGTATCTCCTCATGCCCAGGGTCTGACCACGACCAGGTCTTAATGGATCAGTACTCTAAACATACCACTAGGCCCAGATACTCATGGAGGTTGCCCCATCATATTCTATCAGATTTCCCCTTAAGGGAAGAGCTTAGGAAGGAAATACAATTCACTCTTTGCATAAATGACACCCCCCCAGGTCTGAGACAACATGATTTGGGGGGGCATTTAAAGCCACCACCCGCAGACTTTTCATTTGTAAACAGGATTTTCTGACGAAGCATGCAGGCCTCTCCTTGTCTCAGGCACACTGCAGTACTTGGAACATCAGCAGCGTACCTCAGACTCCATAGACCTTAGGGAGGAAATCAGGGACCTTAGACGGCACATTTGTCAATTGGAACTTAAAAGAACCCAAACTAACCTCTTTAAATTAAAACAACTTATGTATTCAAAGGGTAACACAGCAGACACCATACTTGCTAACAAGCTAAGACAGCGTACAGGCACATCCCGTATCCATAAGCTCAAACGAGGTTAACATACCTTTTGGCTCCCCTCCCTGATAGGCCAGAAGTTCTGTGAATATTATTCTGATCTTTACAACATACAAGATAGGGAGAAAGTCCAGCCAGCCCCTTCGGAGGCTATAGGTTAATTCCTTCATTCTCTGAAACTCCCTACCCTGGATGAGGCCCAAAAGGAAAACATAGATAATCTTATTATGTGCCAGGAGGTTAAACAAGTAGTCAAAAACCTGAAGCCATTTAAAGCCCCTGGCCCTGATGGCTTCACTGCAGTTTTTTACAAGACCTATTTACACAAGATTTCACCTTTTCTCACTAGATTCTTTAACTTAGCAATGGAAGAAGGTAAATTTCAGAGAGAGTTCCTTGAGGCCTCTATCATAACAATACCCAAACCTTACAGCGTTATGCGCTAACTATAGACCCATCTCTCTTATCAATGTGGATGTTAAAATTTATTCCAACATACCTGCCAACAGGATAGCGTGGCTACTTCCTATCCTTATTGACCCAGATCAGGTGGGATTTATACCAGGGAGGGAGGGTCCGGACAACACCAAGAAACTACTGAACATCCTTCTAGAGGCTAAGAGGCTGAATAAGCCTCTTGCAGTGCTCTCCCTTGATGCTGAGAAGGCATTCGACTGGGTCCCTTGGGAGTACCTGTGGAAAGTCCTTAAACCTTTCAGTTTCCGACACAGATCATCCAAGCTATGAGGGCCTTGTACTCTGCTCCAGCGGCCTCTGTGCAGGGCCTGGGTTTTAGCTCCACATCCTTTTCCATCTCCAACAGTACATGGCAGGGCTGCCCCCTCTCCCCCACACTCTTTGCGTTAGTGATAGAACCCCTAGCTGAAGCTATCAGGGTGGATAGGAGGATTAAGGGTGTCATGCTTCATGGTACGGTGCAAAAGGTTGCCCTATTTGCCGATGACACCACTATTTTCTCCTCCAAACCCCTACAAACAATCCCCAGACTCTTAGAGATTTTGGAGACATTTGGCACCCTTTCATTTTATAAATTGAATAGAAGTAAATCTGAAATTTACACATGCGGACTCCCGCACTATATCTCTCACTTAGGGTTTAAATTGTCTAACAATCTCTCCCAAATAGTAGATGATAATTATAAACCCCTACTTTCCAAACTTCAATCCTTAAGTCAGAAATGTAACTTCAAATCCATTTCATGGCTAGGATGCATTGCTGCCCTTAAAATGAGTTACCTTCCCTAATTAACATATATATTTAGATGCCTGCCTATCAGGGTGCCTAGGTCTCTTCTGCTACAGTTCCAGAGCAAATGTACCAAGTATATATAAAAGGGTATACCCCCCCCATATAGCCCACAAACTCTTACAGTACCCTAGACTACATGGGGGGGTCGCCTCCCCATCAATTTCTAGATATTTTGAGGCAGCAATGCTTACACATATTCTCGGTGGGGTGTAAGCTACTCTGATAGTAAGTGGAGGAGTATCAAACAGGCTTCCCTGCCCTTTAACTTTTCCCTGAGGGATCTGATATGAACCCCTCCACACTGCAGGAGAAGCCTAGCTGTGGTAAACCCTGTGGTTAGAGAATGTCTTGCCCTTTGGGAACAGTTAAGACACTACAAACAGGTAGCACCCCATCCATCCCCTATCACCTCCATTGATGTTCTCCTTATAGGCCTGCCGGACTCACACCCAGTAACTTGGGCCAGATTGGGTTTCCTGAAGGTAGGAAGGTCTGCGGTCTCCCAGGGCGCCTTTGTCACACTTAATCAAATTAAGAGTTCTTCTCCAATACCTTCATTCCTGATATTCGAATACACCAGGGTGGTTAGCCTACTGTCCAGTTGGGGTTTTAGGCCTTCATCTTCTCACCAGCAAACAATATGGGAAGCTAGATGGCAGCAGGGGCTTAGATTAGGTAAACCAATGTCTCTGCACTATAACTTGATGGAAGGCGCGGCACCAGCAGACAAGGCCCCCCATATTCTGAAGTGGGAAAAAAAGTTAGATTTTTCGGTACCCACCCGGGAATGGCAGCGTACATTTTTGCTCATAAAAAAACATTACATTGTATCACCATATATGAAACTTATATCAAACTTCTTATGCACTGGTACTACATCCCAGCTAGGTTAGCCGCACTCTTCCCTATGACCCCCCCCCCCGACATGTTGGAGCGATTGTGAACATATAGGGGACATGACCCACATTTGGTGGAGCTGCCCCAAACTTAAGCCACTTTGGAACATTTGCTTCAACACACTTTCAAGCTTAGGGATTACCCTTCCTAGAACCCCAGAGGTAGCCTTATTCCATTTAGGCTCCTGTAAATTGCCCAGGCCCCATGGCCTTCTTTGTATATACTTATTCTTTGCATTTAAACTCTCTATTGCCAGAGCTTGGAAAAGTGTGAATCCTCCCTCGTAGTCAGATATTGTTGCAACCATGGCGTATCTATACTCCATGGAGAAAAATATATATTATACTTTAGGAAAGTCGGACTTATTTGAGTTAATTTGGGCTGATTGGAAGCATAATTTTGATACCCACTGGCTGCCCAGTATCAAGGCTTGAGGTGGTTTCTTTCTTACTGAGAGCATCTGTTGTCTCACACCAGTTCTGACCCACAGGAGGAGCATTATTATGGACCCTGTTCTTCTCATTTAAGTACTTCAACCCCCACTGACCAGCCCCCCCTCACTTCTGGATCATATTGATAGATCCAGTTATCTCTCCTAGGTGGATAAGTACACATTGGCTTTGTTGTGTTATTCCTTTGTTTATTCTCTTCAACTTTTATTCTTGTATGAACATGTGACTTTGAAAATGTAGTATGCTTTTAGATGTACAGTTGTTATATTTATTTATTCTCTGAAAATCGAATAAAACATA
>CAJPDP010013913.1:0-10017 GCA_905336975.1 Bombina variegata variegata
CATTTCTATTTAACATATGTGGAGTGCGATTACGTCACACAGAGCATGCGCAGTCAGAGGGAGCAGATTCTGACAAAGGAGCAGAATCACATAGAACACCGGATCTTCCAATAAAATCTCAGAACTCAGGAGATCTAACCTAGGGGCAGATTTTTTACATGCAGCATATGCTAAAGAGGTAGTGAGGTACTATGTTTCCTTTTTTATTATAGCAGCTTCAACCAGTCTGCCATTCCTATGCATTTTTCTTCTGATAACCCTTGCCCTCTTTGTGTGGGACTGACACTCTTTAGTATCCATAAACATTACATAGGATTCAGCACCCAGTCCCACCTTCAGTGTTATATGGTGCATTGGCAGCATAGAGGGTCCATTTCATATCAATTATATGTAAAATCTCTCCAGCACCAGTATAGAATAAAAATAAATCTTTATTCCAGCTTTGGGTGAAAACAGCATCTACTCTTTAGTGTCCAGCAGCTAAATAGTTGTCCTAGTTAGCTCACAAATAATCAACCCTGATCTAATTAAAATGTTTAATTGTTCAAGACCTTTGCATTTAAATGTTTGTTTTCTTTATGTCTTGGCTTTCTCGTTATTTTTATAATGCATAGTTGTGCCCTCAGAAATGTTAAATAATTCTATTAACCATGAATTATATGCAGGTAACCTCCAAATGTACATTATGAAGAAAATGTAATAATGAGTTAATGGCAACCATCTTAGCATGCTTAATCTATGTTACTTTTAAAAACTTAGTACACACTATTAAATATTTGTATACGTTTTCAGACCTAGTATGAGAGCCTGTATTTAAGTGAATTGTCAATCAAAATTTGTTGTGTATGCTCTGGAGTGCAGCTGTGGGAAACACTATTTGAGGAGAACAAAACAAACCCTAAAAAGGAGAATTGATGAACATATTAATATCATTTCTGGAGAGGTTTCCCATGGTGTGTATGATCACTTTAGAGAAGTGCACACTGCACAATAGAAATACTGAAGGCCTGAAATTCAAAGCCATAGAACAGATAGTATTAGATAAAAGAAGGGGCAATATACTGTTACAGTTACGCAGACATGAAACATTCTGGATACTGTACATACACTGAATACCTTAGCATTAATAGAGAGGTAGATATCCTTGTGTTTCTGTTAGATTAGTACATTAGGAATTTCTGTAGAGTATCATTAGGTATAAGCATTTGCAGTTTAAAGAGTATATGACATTTTAGTAAAAATATATAGTAGGCTTGGTAGTGTGTTTTTGTTTTTTAATAAAATCATTTTTTCTTTATTCATAAATAAGGAAACAAGTACAACAAAGAATAGAAAACATTGCACATTCGTACATAAATTGAACTAATTCACATATTCGACAAGTTGTTAAGTTCAAAAACTGAGTAACCAATATCACCTATCAAACTTTAGGTCACAGTATAATCCCAGCAAGCCATAGAAATACATCTCTAATTTATGAATCAGCTATTCTGATTACCTTTCTAGTTTCCTCATAAAACATTATGTAGGTTTCCCATTCAGCCAAAAATTGTTTTTGCCTATTAAGTATCAAGATAATGGTATTCTAGTTTACGTAACACATATGTATAGGACGGAGGAGCTGATTTCCAAAATGTAGCTATGCTCAACCTCGTTACCGTGAATATTGTTTCAGTTAGTTTATGATAGTGTTTGAGAATGTCCTTATTTGGAAAGTGTAACAAGACTTGCTTTGTAGTGAGAGTTATTTTCTTAGAAAACAACTTCTCTAGAAATTTAGATGTTTCTTCCCATATACCTCTAATTTTGGGGCAATCCCACCACGCATGAAGATATGTGCCTTGTTCCCCACATCCTCTGTAACATAACTGGTTACCTGACTCTGATGTGTTGTGGAATCTTGCTGGGTATATATACCACTTATAAGCGACCTTCATGAGATTTTCCTTTAAGAAGGCATTTACTGAGAAGGCCATACCACCAAATAAGTTTACTTCCCATTGGTCAATTGTCCAAGTGTTATTCAGCTCCTCTTCCCATTTTATCATGAAAGTTGGCTTAACAGATCTACTAGTCGTATTGAAAATTGAATACAACTTAGAAATTGAACTTCTGATTACATCCTTAGACAAATATAACCCCTCAACCCTAGTGCAGATGTTTCCCGTTTCCCCACTCAGTATCCTGATAATTCTGGATTTTAATTGTAGATAGAGGAACCATTGAAAGCCTTCTGCACCATCAAGCTTTGTATAATGATCATATGATATAAGTTTATTATGTGTCAAAGCATCTGCTATTCTGTAGAGGCCTTTGTTGGCCCATTTGGTTCCCAGTGTCTGTTCTATTGGGGAATCTATATCCACAAGGGGCGTGAGAGTGGAGTTTCGGTTTAGCAAGGGAAATTGTTGGGTTAGCCTGTCCCACAGCTGTAATGTGTGTTCAATAGCTATGAAAACAACTTTTCTCCACGGTATTTTATTTTTGGGAGTCCAGAGGATTCTATCTATTATATCCAAATCAATGAACCTGGCCACCAGTGCCACCCACTGCTTGTCACTCTTATGTTTTTCCCAGTGAAGCGTTTGTGCCATGCGTGCTGCTTGATAGTAGGCAATCAAATTAGGAACCCCTATTCCACCCTCCATTCGGCTCCTGACCATTAAGTGTTTGTTTATGCGTGCTCTTTTACCCTGCCATATAAAGTGTAGTATATCCTTCTGGATTTTGCGTAACTCAAGCATTGGTACAGTAAGTGGTAGGGTTTTAGGTAGAACTGCCATCTTGGCCGTAACAATTCTGCCATAGAGGGATATTTTAGATTAAGCCCACTTGGTCATTAATTGATTAACGTGTTTAAACATTGGAGTGTAATTAGCTTTATAAAGGTTACATACCTTGGCTGTCAAATTGATTCCTAAATATCTAAGCGTTTGTTTGGGCCATCTGAATGAGAAATTGATTTCCAGAAGTTTTTTTGTCTGTTGCGGGAGACAAATTCCTATGGCCTCACATTTATCTTCATTTATTTTGTAACCTGACAAGAGTCCAAACATGTGAATAGTGGAATATAGAGGTGGAAGTGACAGGAGTGGCTTGGTAAGTGTGAGTATGATGTCATCAGCAAATAATGACACATTATAGCTTTGGGGCCCAATTTGAATTCCAGCGATGTCAGGGTTATCTCTAAATTTTATTGCTAATGGCTCTATGCAAAGGGCAAATAGGAGGGGGGACAGGGGACACCCCTGCCTCGTTCCATTTCTGATTTTTACAATCTCGGATTGATATCCTGCTAGCTGTATGAATGCTTCAGGATTTTTGTATAGAGTTGAGATTGCCTTATGGAATGGACCTGTTATCCCAAATTTGTCTAACGTGGTATGCATATAGTCCCAATTGATTCTCTGCATCCAAGGCAAGGAACAGAGAAGGCATCTCTTTATTTTGGGTATAATTTAAAAGGTCTATAATCAGGGGGCGTGGCTAAGAAGAGGCCATGATCGGTCGCTTTTCATGAAGCTCCTGGGGCTATCAATATAATCTATAAAATTTACAGATTACATGGACCTCGTTTTATCCTCTTTTTACAGCAAACTATTACTCCTTTCTATGTAATCCTGAACTGAATTAAGATGAGCAAATAGCGATACCCAGGACCTGAACTAGCCAGTAACTATTTTAGGCCGCCTCCAGCACTGGAATCCGCACGATCTACTTCAGCCTACTCTAGCTCTAAGGATTCAGTATGGATAACCCAGATGTGTGAACTAATCATACTCCCAAACTGAGAACTCTATTCCTGAAAAGCTTACATACTTGGGACTTTTGTTTTGCATAACGAATCGAGCGAGGTGGTGGCCTATAACTTATAATTTTCTATCTAACCCCCCCCCCCCCGGTTTTCCGGGTACAACGGGCCCAATTACAAATCGATTAGTAAGATGGAGGACTATCAACCAACTTTGGAAGCTTTGCTCTCTGATCTGGGGCAGAGGATGGACATAGGATACGCTGATCTCAAAGCATGTCTCATGGAGGCCCGCTTGGAAGATGGCGCCCATTCGCCACGAGTTCTGTATATGTCCACTAGCTCAGATGTCCGTCAGCTGTCTGCACACCGGATCTCAACTAATCTACAAGAGGGGCTCGAGCAGTCTCTAGACACTAACACAGAAATGTATGAATGCAGCTCAGGGACCTCTGGTGGGACTTACTTGCTTAGCCCCGGTGCTACTCCACAAAGCCCCGACTGTTTGCACGCTACGTTGGTCCCTGCAGTAGTAGACTCACCTCACCCTCAGTTACCCATCTCTACACTAACCCCTTTGGGGGAAATGTTTTGCTCCTTCTCACCTCCGGTGCCCCGGGCTGGGGGATGCGGCCGGCCCCTGCTTGGGACATCCGGAGAACCTCCTGGTCTATGTTACCCTAGAGTCGCTGAAAGAGGGATCAGAGTTGGTAATACTTTTCTCCCCAGATGAATGCGAGGCAGAGCTCTCCTGGTTGTCATTACTTGCCCTCACCATAAGAGCTGCCAAAGACTGGGACTTGTTCAGCAATGTTTCAGAGCTGAATCGCTCGGGAGTCGGATAGACTTCAGAATAGGAGCTTGCATGCAACATAGGTTTAAATCTATGGGCTAATTTCTGACCGATAGTTTCTACATCTGTTTTTTTTTTCTTTATATGTTACCTGTTTGCTAGTCTAAGTTGTTGGACATTAATACCTGCTCTGGACTATGCTATATCATATGATATCTATCTACTGATTTTGTGAATTGCATGTCTCTGCTATGTTAAAGATGTGTGGTAAGCCTTCACACGTGAATATATAGTTTTTTATATCAACGATATTTACGTGGGGATGTCTCTAACAATGATGATCTACAGAACTAGTTGTTTACTATACATGCATATTTGTAATGGAATAGTGCCTATGGACAGTATGTTTAGTTTTCTATTTACTCAAATTGCCTCTTTTCTTTTTTTTTCCTATGTTACCCTATTAGACAACATTTGTGAAGTCCCCTTTCACCTCATACACTCCCATATACTCCTCTATGGACTTCTGATCCCAGTAACTAAATGTAAACTTATATAGCACAATATGTCCTATAGCGCACCTAACTATTCTGTATTGACCTAACCCTCTGCATTAATTCTTAGTAGCCTTTACATTTCACGTTCATCCCACCAGCTAACAGATCCTCTTTCTTCAAGTCATTACATCACACTATAGGCAAAATACACCTTTAGATTTTAATCGCCCATTATACCTTATACCTAATACCTGGTAAAAAATGCCATGCCATCCGCTTTGCCCATTAGCTGTAGATATCCCTTAAGCCTTAGATATGTATGTATAAGACAGTGACACAATGGATGTGTGGGAAGCCTCTATATTGTAATCTGTTGTGATATTGCTCCTTTATACCAGTTATTTATGTCCTATCTCTGTTCAACACTATGTAACCCCCCTCAGACAGATCCCATCTCTTTCAGAGTCATATTAGTTTGAATGCTTTACTGGCCCCTCTGCGGTGGTTCTTTGCTAGAGAATACTCCATCTCATCTCTAATATTAGTTGATAAAGGCCCAATTCCCTTCCCAATTTTCTCACTGAGCAGCTCTGGCCTGCTGATTATCCCTCCCCCCCATTTTCAAACCTGGTCCAAGAGTGACCATTTCAAAAGCTAAATTCCTCCTTAGAGTTTAATCTAGTTTTACAGGTCCAAAAGTGACCTCTAATATCACTGAGGAATCAACCGCAGATATAAGATTAAACAGAGGTTCAAAACGCTAACTCATAATCACATACTGTATTGCTTTATGTTTGTTAAGAGCTTATTGTAAGAATGATTTACTCTTGATTGTTTGTGTTCTATTATGTTTCAATGCATCCTGTATAATGCGCACAACCTCAATAAAAATATTATTAAAAAAAAAAAAAAAAAGGTCTATAATCTTACGGGTATTATCTGGGGCTTCCCTTTGTTTTATAAAGCCTACTTGATCCGAGTGAATTAGTTTTGTTATGATAGGATTCAGTCTGTCTGCGAGAATTTTGGTGAACAATTTAATGTCTTGGTTAATAAGTGATATGGGCCTATAATTTTGTCGATATTGAGGACTCTTGTCCGGCTTAGGTACTACTGCAATGCAGGCTAACAACATATCAGAGGGGATCACAAAACCTTGCATGATTAAATTGAACAATATAACCAATTGTGGGACCAGGATCAGTTGGAGATCTTTATAAAAAGATCCTGTAAAACCATCTGGGCCTGGGGTTTTGTTTCTCTTAATATCTTTAATTACTGCATGCACGTCCTTAGCCATTATCAGTGCATTTAAGGTCTCCGTATCTGTGGTGGTTATCTTTGGAAGCTGGGACTCCTCAAATAATTTATCTAGTTCTATTGTTTTATTTAGGTTGACTTTCCCCCGTGTTAAGGTTATAAACACCGGTATAAAAATCGAATGAGTTGGCTATCTTTAAAGGGTCATTAGTGGTTGTACCATCTGCTTGCTGTATTTGTGGTATTATAGAGTGACTCGTTATATCTTTTAATTTATTTGCCAGCATTTTATCTGGCTTATTGCCATATATGTAGTATTGTGTGTCTACAAGTCTGATAGTTTGAATAGCTTCCTTATCTAGTAGTTGATTCAGCTCTTTGTTTTTTCTTGCTTTTTTATCTTATTAGATTCTGTAATTAGAATACCCATTACAAACAGTTTAAGAGCTCCCCATGAACAGATAGGATTTGAAGTAGAACCCTCATTAAGCGATATGAACTCTGTAATATCTTGCTGCAATTTCTTAAGAAAGATGTTATCTTTCAACAAGTTAGGTGAAGGGACCAAGCCCTACTTCTACCAGGATTGATTAAACCTTTAAGGGTCATTTCTACTATTGAGTGGTCTGACCATGAGCAATTAATAATATCAGCTGAGACTAAAAGAGGAATCATGATTTGACTGACTAGAATATAATCGATTCTTGAATGTGTCTTGTGAATTGATGAAAAATATGTGTAATCTCTAACATTTTTGTTGAGGGATCTCCAGCCATCTATCAGGTTCTAGTCTAAAAAGAAAATCTTTGAGAATATTTTGGGCTGGTCTATGACCTGGTATTTCAGTATTACAGACTATGGATCTGTCCATTCTTTTATTTAGTGACAAATTTAAATCTCCTCCTATTATAGTTTTATATTTTTGCCATTGCGTAAGCTGCTTAATAAGCTTTGAAAGAAAGGCAGCCTGATTGGTATTGGGGGCATAAACACTTACTAAGATTATTTTGGATCTGTCCTCTTACAATAAGGAACCTACCATCTTTGTCCCTAATCACCTCCTCTTCCTTAAAGTTTAGTGACGTGTGTATCAATATGGAGACCCCGTTTTTTTTCCTTGTATTGGTTGCATGGTACTGAATGGGAAACAATTTATCCCAGTATTTGGGTGTGATCTGGGCAGTAAAGTGTGTTTCCTGTAACATAACGATTTGGGCATTCAGGGCCTTGTATTCAAGTATGGCTTTTTTCCTTTTGATGTTTGTGTTTAAACCCCTAACGTTGTGTGAGACTACCTTAATCCCCATATTGACTGGCTAGATCAGTTGCTTGTTTATGTCGACTAAGATGTGACATCAGTGGGGAGTATGTTAAAACTACTATCCATCTGGTAAGGGGAAACTTTTGGTATATCAGCGCTATCTGGATCCACTGATCACCATCAACAATCTTGTAACATTTCAATTCTGCATTTCGTACATCCTGTGCAAATAAGATAACCAACAAACTTTGGTAACATAACATTAACAACTTAACCAGAAACAATTTGACAAAGGTTACAGAAATCATCTGTAACTTATCATGGCATAGGGATCAGGTTGTACTGATCTTCATATGAGACCTGTAAATGGGTAAAGGATAAGGAAGGGGTGAAGGTTCTGATGTTTATGTTTTATAGGAGGGACTGGGTGGGGCAGAGGGAAGAATAGGGTTGGGGGGGGATGTGGGATGTGACCTCTACCGGATACATTCTAACAATATTTAACCCATCTTTTATCTTTCAAAGGATACCGAAGACTGTCAAAACCAGCTCATTAGGAACCAGTTAACAGTCTGTCTCAGTGGCCCACTTTACAGTGGAACACAGGAGGATAAAGAATTTGCTGAAGTCTTCTTCAAATGGCTTCATGGCGGGTTTGAAACGTCCCTGTTGGATGGACTACACTCCGTCTCAGTAGTATGATCTGTCTTGGATCTTTTAGATTTTCCATTTTTACCCACTTGAGTCCAGTCCTTCTGTGGGGCCTTTCTTTGTGGTTTCAGAGAACTGATATGCTCTAACAAGTCAGAGAGCAGGTTTAACTGTCTCAAGAGTATAGTTCCCTCTTCACAGGTGGAACAGGAATGAGTGCTATTCTGATATGTAAATGTGAGCTTGAAGGGGAAGTTCCACCTGTATTTGATGTTTTCCTTAATGAGAATTTGTACCACAGGCTTCAGCTCTCTTCTCCTCCTCAATGTTGTTGGTGATAGGTCTGTATATATTTGTATCTCATTTCCTTCATAATTTAACTTATGGGCTGTTCTGGCCGCCCTCAGTATCTCTTCTTTGATGTGGTAGTAGTGCATTTTCACTATGATATCTCTCGTAGTTGATTGGGTTGGCTTGTTTAGAGCCAGATGGACCCTATACATAAGGAGCATAGGTAATTCTATTGTGTGTTTTTGTTTTTAAATATTAGAATATGAAATATTAATTATATGAAATAAGGATTTTAAGCAGTCTTTTTAAAAAAATGATATTTATATGCTTCTCAATTTTATGTGGGTTAAGTAAGAAAATTCTGTAATAATTGTAGGCAAATAATAGGAATGAAATATGTTGCATTGTAAATAAAGATAAATATTTAGTTTCTTAAAGTGAAGGTAAACTTTGAAGAATGAAAGCCCGGTTTTTAAAAATACTAATAAAAACAGGGGCACTTTCATTCATCAAAGTTTAAAAAGCAGCCGTTTTGATTAAAAACTTACCTTTGTTTTTATCAAAACGGCTGCTTTCTAAACTTTGCTGAATGAAAGTGCCCCTGTTTTTAAAAGTTTCATTCATCAAATTTTACCTTCACTTTAACTAATGATATATATAAGCTGAATTGAATGGATACATTGTTAACACTTCACACATCCAGATGATCCTAAGACTGACGTTGTAGGTGGGCGGTCTTCTGTTGATGTGATCGTATAAAAGGAAGGATTCCAGTGGGTGTGGACATTCCTCTGACGAAGCGGTTATGTACCGCAAAACACGTAAGGCCACGTCCACCTTACGTCAGCGATCACCTGTGAACTATTGGTGTGAGAGTTCCATGCTGTTTTTCCATCCACTATACCTGGTTCACAAGCCTCCAGTGAGAAGTCTGCCATTCTGCTGAACTCTGCAGTATCGAGATTTGCTTCAGTTTGGAAGTCGGATCCCCAGTGGACATACAGACGTTCGGAACTCCATACTTATTTCAGAGACTATACATACATCCCATTGTTTAAGGTTAACTCCTGTGAGTAGACGCCCTACGGGGCAACATTGAACGTGTATTTCAGATTTGTATGCTTTTAAATTATTAAATTGATTTGCACTATGTAGCAGTGTTAATTTTGTTGGCAAATTTCGATTTAGTCTTAGTTTTAGTCGTATTTTAGTCATCTGAATTGTTTTAGTTTTAGTCTAGTTTTAGTTGACTAAATCTCCAGTAGATTTTAGTTGACTTAAATCTAAGGGGTTTAGTTAAAGTGTAATGCATTATTTAAGCATTTCTCTATTATTTCCAAACTCATTATATACTACAGGAGTAAACATAACACCTGTTATTATTTATGGTATTAAGGTTTAAACATGCAATACAGACACAGATTTAGCCGTTGTGATATATAACATCTTTATTAAACTTAAAATTAAATAAAACCAAGTTTCATAAACAAACAGAAGTGCAACTTTAAAATAT
>CAJPDP010014008.1:0-12480 GCA_905336975.1 Bombina variegata variegata
TAATCCAATAAACTTCATTTCACTACTGAAATATTACTGTGTCCTTCAGTTATTTGATAGATGAAAATGAAATTGCTGATCCAAACACCCAATTATTTATAAATGAAAATCATGGAAATTGTCAGGGGTGCCTAAACTTTTGCTTACGATAAAAATCGATAAAAATTGACTATCAAAAGAATTAAGATTAGCAACTAAATAAAGGCAACATTCCACTAGGCAAAAGCTCCAATAAAGGGGCAGAATAAAAACAACTTTAATCATAAATAAGAAATAACACTATTGCAAACAATCACGTGGTTAATTTATTTAAATTTTATAGGACAAATACAATAAATACAATAAAACTATTTCCGGTAGCTATAGTTATGCTAATAGCTTGTGATAGGTAAATAAAGCGAAAATATTAGCATTCACCGAAATACTCAACTAGTCATTCACTTGACATCGCAATAAACTTTTGCGTGAAATTAGTGTCAACAATTTTGATAAATACTGGTGAATTTTTGTATTTTAAACATTGCGAACAGCGCAATGTTTTGGCGCATTTTTCGAAGCTTGATAAATCTTCCCAAAAGCAAATCTTCAGATTTATTTTCTGAAAAAATTCCTCACAGAACATGGAAACGATTTATAAGAACTGATAAGGATTTGGAAATGGTAGTGTAAGATATCGACAAAGAGGGACAGGAGGATGATAAAAATCATGAAGATGCCATACCAATTATTTCAATGATAAAACAGCTGTACATTACAGTCTGCAACCTGTAGAGATAAAGTCCTATGGACTACTGTAAGGTATGTACTGGAAACCATATCCAAAACCTATAATACAGAAGCAGAAAGTATTAGGAATATCTAATTGGTACTTCTATATTCAGCTTTTATATCAAATAAAGAAAAGATCACTTTCCTCTATGTGAAGAAAATTAATTGAAGATCATATAAATGGACAAATGGAAATTATACTGTCAAACAGTACAAGAGGATAATCCAATCGAGTAGTCGATATTCAAGCCAAGTCCAGTAACGATTGAGGATTCACAAATAGTACACCCAGGAATGCTATCCATTTTTTTCATGATGGCTGTGAAAAAATGAGGCTATGGCCACGAAAAAATGAAGCTATGGCAACAATGTTGCTTAGCAACCGAACGCAGTGTGACAGAGCCCCCCCACCCCCAAAATGGATACCTCCGGGGGACTAAATATGGTTTATGAGGATTCATACAATGAAGTCATGAAACTATATTCCAAGTATGTACATCAGTACAACTGTCTGCCTTGAGTGTTCGAATCAAAGCTTTGAAATATCTCAAATTCTTCATGGTCGTCACTATAACTGGAGCAGGAAGTCGGATAGAACGTGAAAAACGGTTGTGAGAGTATGGTTTGAGTAAGGAGACATGGAGGACTGGATGAATTATCATGGTTAATGGAAAGACAAGATGGTATGCGACTGGAGTGACACGTCTCAGAACCCATAACGGACCGAAAAATCGAGGGCTGCGTTTGGAAGTGGGTTGTTTCAGGTTTAAATTTCTGGTGGATAACCAAGCCCAGTCTCCTACTCATAAAACAGATGGGGCTCGTCTACGTCAATCAGCAGCTTGTTTATAACAGAGAGAGGACTTCTTAAGAGCACGTAGACAACAAAAAACAGAGTTTGGAGATGTGAGGAATGTTCTCTAGAGTTGAGAGCAAACTCGGCTATGGGGAGAGCATCTACACAAGTATCTTGTATGTCTAACACACAGCTCCTAAGAAACATCTCTAAATTCTGGTTTACCCTCTTTATTGTTCACTGGATTGAGGGTGGCATATAGAGGAAAGGGACACTGTAACTCCAAGGCTTCGGCAAACTGCATTCCAGAAACCTGAGACAAGATGTCTGCGGGAACAAGCATTACCTACTGAGTGGAATTACAAAGGAGTTAATTTAAAAAAAAATGTAATTAAAGGAATGGGACACATGTACAAGGCCTAAATATCCAGCTTTTCAAAATACAACATATTACAGTCACTCATTCAAAGCAGAGAATGACCTTTGTAATATAACAGTTGAAAGTTTGATAGCAGGAGGAACTTGTAACCCAAACAAAAAAACAGACTGGTATAGATCTACACCCTGTTCCTACTACTTTAATCTAATTAGTTTTGCTGGACTGCCTGTTTTTTTTTGCCGTAAATTTTTTTATTGAGACAAGCATATGGTATAATAGCGATAAGGTACAGATATAATGCATACGATTATACGAAGAGTAGGTAGGTGATTCGAGGTTGACTCGGGTGCCAATCACTACTACCGAGCCAGATGAATAAAGTTAGTGGGCTAAAGGGTGTTGTAAAGAGTCTCTTTTCAGGGTTTAATATGGAATGTGAAAATATATGGAGTAGTTATATCTGTTATAGATAAAAGTATAAGTAGTTTTGCTAATGAACCTGTACAATTAAGAAAGGAGTAGTGGCTCAGGAAACAGGAGAAGAGCAGAGAAGGGGAAGATAGGGAGGAAAAAAAAAGGGGGTGGGGGTGGTAGGGTAGACGAAGGTGTGGAGTTGTGAGATATAACGATAGAAGAAGGGGGTTCTAAGAGGGATGTTAGGGATTGGGCGACAGTTCCCATCTTTGGAAAATAGAGAGCCAGGGAAACCAGATCTCATGGAAGGAGTCGACCCTGTCTAGGACTTTGTATGAATATTGTTCCATTTGTCCTATATAATGGGCTATGGAAAATACTTGCGAGAGGGGTGGAGGTCTCTCTTCCTTCCAAGATCTAGCTATGGCTAGTTTCGCGGCCATGAAAATATAGATTGAAAGGGCTTCTTTGGGAGGGTTGAGATTGGGCATCGGCTTTGGAGAAGTGCTACTTCTGGTGTGGAGGATGGGGTAATTCCAAGTGAGCGTATTAGTGTATATACTTTCCTCCAAAGTGGTTGAATAACCGGACAGGACCACCAGATATGTAGTGTCGTGCCGCTAGCGCCACATTTCCTCCAGCATTCAGGGGATTGAGTGTTGAAAATCTTGTGTAGCGTAATTGGCACCAAATGCCATCGAACTAGGATTTTGTAATGAAGTTCCCACAAGGTAGCACAGTGTAGCAGTTTTTTGGTTATCATAATCCTAGTATACCAAATATCTGTATCAACTGTAAACCCTATTTCTCTCTCCCATGCGCAGAGCTGTGGTATTTTTTGGGAGGGATGTGAGTTAATGAGGAGGTTGTAATGGAAAGAGAGGAGGTGTTTAATATTGTGAGCTTTTTGCCATGCATTCTCCCAGGGTGATAATGGTCTGAGTGACTGTTTAGGGTATTCCCATGTGCATAGATGTGTGCTTAAGCGATATGCCTCGAATGTGAGTCTCGGGGGGAGCCTGAACTTAGCACATAGGTCAGGATGAGGAAGCCATGTGTCATTTTCATAGAAATCTGTCACTAGAAGAATCTGTCGTTGAGACCATATGTCAGGGTGGGAGTCAGGTAGACAAAAGAAAACGCCAGAGATAGTGCAGGAGATGGGTGAGGGGATATGGCAGGGTTATGTCTTATTTGATCCCAAAACTGGAAGGCATGTAGTATTGGGTGTATACTACTCAGGTCTCGTCTATGGTGATTAGGGATCCAGATCATGTCAGAGAGGGTTATATCAGGGGGTAATATTGATGATTCTACCAAAAACCATCCTGGTTTTCTTTCTAGATCATTCCATCTCAGTATATGCGAGAGTCTAGCAACGTTATAGTATGAGATGAGATTTGGGAGAGCCAGACCACCTTGTGAGACAGGTTTCTCCAGGGTACGCCCGGAAGTTCTGGGTCTCTTATCTTTCCACACATAGGAACTAGTGATCATACTCTGGAGTCTGTTCAGAACAGGCCTGGGGATGTTGTATGGGATGGCTCTGAACAGATATGAGACTTTGGGGAGAAAAGACATCTTAATCGCAGTAATACATCCTGTCCAGGAGATTTCCCTGAATTCCCATGACTCGAGTAATTTCTTAAACTCTAAGAGTCTGTCTTCATAGTTCTGAACTATTGTGGTGGAGGGGTCTGGAATAAGGTAAACTCCTAGTACCTTTATGGAGGTCATGTTCCACTGGAAGTGATATGTTCTCTGCAGGAGATTGAGGTCATTGGTTGGAATATTTATAGGGAGGGCTTCTGTCTTTGAGATATTGAGTTTATAGAAACTTAAATTACCGAAGTTCTTTAGTATTGTAAAGACTGCAGGTAAGGACTCTTTGGGGATGTCAAGAAAAGGGTGACATCATCTGCGTATAAGGAAATTTTTTGTGTATGTAAGTCCCAAGGGAAAGGCCCTTGGATTGTGAATCTTGTCTTATGCATTGGGCTAGAGGTTCAATGGCTAGAGCAAATAGAAGGGGTGACAATGGGCATCCCTGCCTAGTACCGTTAGCTATGGTGAATGAAATCCAACTCCCCGAACTCTGGCAGATGGGCATGTATAGAGGGCTCTAACCGCAAGGATAAAAGCATTAGGAATTCGGAAAGCTCTCATGGTTTCCCACAAATAGTCCCATCTGACCCTGTCAAATGCCTTTTCTGCATCTAGGGACAGGGCTAAAAAGGGGGCATCACTTCTGGATGCAAGGTTAAGGAGATCGAGTATCCGTCTGGTAGCATCAGGTCCTTCTCTCTCTGGGATAAAGCCTACCTGGTCATTTACTATAAGGGATGGTATAATTCTTGATATTCTGTTAGCCAGGAGTTTGGCATAAATCTTTGTATCAAGGTTGAGTAGTGAAATTGGGCGATAGCTACTGCAGAGATCTGGGTGTTTGCCTGGCTTCAGTATCGTAACTATCATAGCCTCTAAGAATTCCGCTTTAAAAGGGGCTCCAGAGAATGTCTTCTGAAAGAATCTACAAAGGATTGGAGTTAGAAGATGGTGAAAAGTTTTATAGAATCTTGCTGTAAAGCCGTCAGGGCCGGGTGATTTCCCTAACTTCATGGATTGGATGATTTTCGTGATTTCTTTTGTCTTGACTGGGGCTGATAATGTGGGGGCGTTCTCTGCATCTAGCAGAGGAAGCGACAGGGATTTGAGAAAAGAGGAAATTCCCTCCAGGGTATGAGGAGATTCTAAGTCTGCCTCAATGTTGTATAAAGTCTGATAATACTGCTTAAAAGTGTTCCCGATTTCTGCGGGGGCATATACTTTTTTCCCAGTTAAGTTTTGTATGGACATTATTCTAGATTGAGCCGTGCGATGTTTAAGTTTTAATGCCAAGAGTGAGGAGGCTTTATTGCCGTGGTGATAGTAGATCCTTTTAAATTTTTCTAGCATGTTATGTACCTTTTTTATTTCTAGGGCTTGGAATTGCTGAGATATTTCAACAATTTTGTTATTTACTGCGGTAGAGTACGAGAGGGTGAGTTATTTTCTTTATTGAATAACTAGGGATGACAGAGGAGCTCCGCTTCTTGATCGCGTTTCTGCTTCAGTCTGCATGAGGTGTCTTCTCATTACAGCTTTGAGGGTGGCCCATACATTTTGTGTCGTAGTCTGATTGTCATCATTTAGGCTAAGAAAGTCAGCTTTCTTAGTTTGGAGATCAGTCTTAAGAGTGGGGTCTGTAATAGTCCAGTCTTGCATGCGCCATAAGGGAGGAGAGATGGATGTAAAGTGCGGACCTAGTCGGAGTTGTAAAGAGTCATGATCTGACCAAGAGACTGGGGTGATTTTGATATAGGATATATTATCTAAGAGTGTTGCACTGGTAAAGAAATAATCAATGCGGGTATGGGACTTGTGTGGTGGGGAATAAAATGTGTAGTCCCTCTTGTGGATGAAACGCACGCCTTCATCATATAAGTCATATTGTGCAATGAGTGATTGAAAGGCTTTAGAAAGGGAATGGGTAGCTCTATCGCGCTGTGAGAGTGGAGGTCCTGTTCTGTCGAGAGTTACATCCCAAACCAGATTGTAGTCTCCCCCGGTCGTCACCAAGTTGAGAAGTGTCCTAATAAATGTTATCTGTTTAGCATTGGGTGCATAGATATTGAGTAATGTAACTAAATGTTTATTAAGCCTGCAGACAGCAATGATGAATCTGGCTTGGGAGTCCACTTCGACATAAATAGGGTCATAGGAGACATTTTTGCTGATATATATGGCTACACCTCTGGACTTGGACGGGTACGTAGCCTTAATAAGTGTGGGAAACCAGCTAGAGGTACGTGTAATCCCAGGGGCCGGGGTCCAATGGGTCTCCTGGATAAAAGCAATGTCTGTTCTACTTTTGCGTAGGTAATTGAAGAGTAAGCTACGTTTTGTAGGGGAATTGAGTCCCTGAACATTTAGTGTGAGAAGGCGGAGTCCTTCCATAATTATAGGGAGGGGGATAAGTGAAAAGGGGAAGGGAGAGAGGAAAAAAAAAAAAAGGAATTAAAGGGGAGAGGTAGAGTAAGGGTGGGGTATATATAGGGGTGTTTACCTGGGCCACAAGGCTAAAAGGAAGCTTAGGCTATCAAAAGTCTGTATAACAGGATTTATGGGAATGATTAAATATAACTACATCATAGGTGTTTTAAGGGGGTAAAGGTGTTCAGCGGTCAGGAGCCGCTTTGGTTAAAAAAAACAAACAGGGGAAATGGGGAGGTGGAGCCAACTATGTCTAGCTTATAGCAGGTTAATTGTTGGAATATTTGTACAAGCGATCAAGTAAGAGGATGTCTGGAATTAATTTTAGGAGAGAAGATATGTGGAAATGTGAGGAGGGGGTAGGAGTTTAAGGTAATAAGAGTGTGTAAGAGGGGGAGAGGTGCTCGAACATGAGTCACCCCCCCAGCTTATGTATGGTGAGATGGATAGGTAAGGAAGGTTTGACGTGTAGGAGTTATTGAGGAATCTGTCAAAGATGTAGGAACATTTGGGATAATGCCGGGTTCCGAATATCAGAAGTTAAGAGGAAAGGGTAGGAGGAGGGGCCCTTATAGTTTTAAATGTAGGCATGTGGAGGGGAGGGTTGGGTATTATATTCTTATCCTATAGGTGTATTTAAACAAATGGAACCAGTTTGAGATGAACTCTGGATGTAGGGACCATTACTTTTAGGGGGGGAGAGGATTCATTTAATAAATGATCAAGTTAGGTCTATAAGAAGTCTAGTCAGGGGACTTGCTGGTCTAAGAACTGTTTAGTATATATAATGAAAAGGAATATAAAATAAATGTGTATGAAGTCACGTTAACAGCATAAAATACAAACTAAACAAAACATAATTAGAATTTAACTAACTGTAATATCACACTTTGAAGCATATAGGTGCAGGCCTGGATAAATAATAATATTGAGGAGTGTCATTGACACAGGCCTTAGGCAAAGTCTACAAAACGTCTTGCATTATGGTCAGCTATCTCCTCCAATCAGAAGAATAACAACAGTTCCCCCCCCCCAAAAAGGAGAAAAAAATAAAGTATAAGGTAAAAAGGAAGGGGAGGAAATAGAAGAGGAAGAGCCAAGAGCTAAAAGGGGGTAAGGTATGTACCCGTATGTGAGCTCTAGGCTTACCTGAGTGATGTTCTTCTGGTGATGGAATCTTCATTATAGGGATCAATGGCCAAGGAGCAGTATATGAGTAAGGTATGTACCCGTATGTGAGCTCAACTTGGTCTCAAATTGAAAGTCTCGGACTGAGGGATAGATAGTCTTGGTGATGAAAGACTCTAGAAGTGACTGGGTCCTGATCATTTTTAATCTTCCTCTTGAGGAGAGGGTGCAGGATTCAATGGTCGCCATTCTGCAGGGGAGAGTGAGTCCCAAGGTGCAAAGTAATTTCAGACCTTGGTCTAGAGATGAGATTACATATGAATGGTCTTGATGTTGCAGGAAAAGCTTCACCGGAAACCCCCATCTGTAATTTACCTTGTGATGTCTTAGTGCCTGTGTAAATTGATGGAAAGTTCTCCTTTTGGCTAAGGTGTGGGGAGATAGATCCGGGAAGATTTGTAATTTTTTATATGGTTCTTTGAGTGGTTTGTTGTTGAAAGATGCTCTCAAAATTCTCTCTTTAGTTGTATAGTAGTGAAGGTGAAGAATTACATCTCTCGGGGTGTCAGCAGCAGAATTGCGAGGACGCAATGCTCTATGTGCTCTGTCTATCAGGAGGTCTTGTTCCGAAGTTGTGCCTAGGAGATCTTTGAAGAGGGTAGTTAAATAATTATGGAGTTTAGCTGGGGACACATCTTCAGAGATGCCTCTGATCCGAAGGTTATTCCGCGAGATCTATCTTCTAGATCCGCTAGTTTGGTCTCTAAGTCTGAGATTTGTTCCACAAGATTAGGAAAGTAGATTGGAATGATCAGTTGCTAGGTCTTCATGTTTCCTCTCCAGTGTCTCAGTCCGTTCTCCTAGCGAGGAGATGTCTCGTTTGAGTTCGCTGACGAATTGGCAGAGGTCATGTCTCAGGGATGTGTAATGGGTGTCCATTTTATCTGATAGGAGTTTAATAGAATCTAAGAAGGTGGATTGTGAGAGTACGGCTCTGTCTTTACGTGGGTTATCTGTTTTAGAATTCTCGGATATGAAAGCTGTAGAGTCTCTAGATTCCTCTCCAGAGAGATCAGGATCAGATACATTTTTACTACTATGGAAGTGGTCAGTCAGCGTTCTTTTAGGGTTCTCCTGATGTTTTGGTTTTCTCAGGTGGGTACGCTGATGTGGTTATGTTTTTAGGAGCGAGGTTATGGTTCTTAAGGTGTGCACTTGGGCAAACCAGATCAATGTTTATTTAATCTGAGATGCTGAATGTTTGAGAGTGATCCCTCTCCTGGGGAGGTGCCACCTCTGTGTGAGCCCGGGAAAGGAGCGTGGGTGTGACCCGCAGCCTCAAGGGGCTACGGGAAAGGGAGGAGAGGGATCTCTATTAAAGGGGTTAATGTGAGGTATGAGTATAAACCGAAGGAAGACTTTCCCTATGTTGTGTAGTAACTTTTACTGAGAGATTTAGGGTAAGTAAATAGCTGGGTAGCTAAGTTTATAATGATGGAGCTCAGTAAAGTTGTGATCGCTGTGATAGGTAGTTGGCTCCGCTTCCGGCTTAAGATTTATCTTTGTTAAATAGCCTGCAATGCTGTGAGATATTCTTGTCTACTTTCACATCGGACCCTACAACAGATTGGTAGACTACTTAGTGTAGAAAGATCAATAGCCAATGTTGTGAAATAGATTGTTTTATACTTTGGATTACTCCACTGATGTCCCTGCTATGAAGAGCACCGGAATGGAGCCCCGATCCTCTGGTGTTGTCTAAATAGATCTGTTGAGTGTTATTAAATGTGTTGCTAGTATCAAGTGTGCAAAACGTTGTGTAGTCAGCGTATGGTAGGGAGATGTAAGTTTCAAAATGTGTTCTGTACCATATGCTTCTGGTACAGTCAGACTTGATAGAATAGGTTATGTCACTATTTGGCAGATGTGCAGGAGTCTTTATTACCCAGTGACTGTCTGGCTGATATGAGTCTTCAAAGCAATTGTTCGTATTTTTTATCCTTTAACTGTTTGGAGTAATTATAATTTTCTCTCCCTAGGATTTATCTCAGAAGAGAACTTGTCTTTTTATATCTAATGTACCCTTTGTGCTGTTACATGTAGCACCTTTAGTGTTTTTTCTATGTATAGTATTGTCTTCTTAGCTATTTTTCTCCTCTTCAGGGATGTGTACTAGTCACGCAGTAATTTTTGGTAGAAGGAGATTAAAGATGGCGCCTTTTCCCGCCATCACTTTCCAGACACCACTATGTCAATTACTTTCCCCTGTGAGTTCTAAGTGCAGGTACACTATTATCTCTGGCCTATAATGGGTCAAAAACCAGATAGTCCGATTTATGTCTCAAATGTACTATCGATTTGCTCTACTACCTTGATGGCATCCAGTATCGCAACTCGTTTGACAAACTCTGTCGCTTGTTCCCCGATTCCCAACAGCTGTTTTCAAGGTGCTGTGGGTAAGTAGAGCTGGTCTGAGGTACTAGATGCCCTCTGATGACTCCCACTCTCTTAATCACTTACTTGTCAGTCGGATCTTGTAGGTCATGGCGGAGCGGAGTCCCGACTCTCCGCCGGCTTCCGTTTGCTCCTATGTCTCGCTGGAGATTAAGTACTCCTTTTAAGATGTTTCGGCATCCCAGGTTAATCTCCTACCAACTGTAAGGTCAGATGTCCAATTGATTTATAAAAGTTTGGCTGTGTTATAAGCAACAAGATGCTCTTAAGTTTAATCTCAGACAGAGCTATAGTAAAACATGTCAGTCTCCTTCGGCTGTTGGCTCCGCCCCCGACTGCCTGGGTTTTGGTGTGTAACAAAACAACAAATTATTAAAGACAATTATGTTGTTTACTCCCTGTTTCAGAAATGTCTTACAGACTGTAAACATTACCCAGTGAATGTAGTAATAGAATAAAATCACAAATCGAAGTTAAAATAGCAACAGATGACATACCATGTAAATATGCTACCTGTGTGAAACAAAATATTGCAGATATGCCTTATGATGAAGCTGTTTGGGCAACTAACAATACATTCAATAATATATTGTGTCTAAATTGAGGTTGTAATTCCTGATATTTGTAATAGAGAAATTAAAATAAACCAAACAATGTTGATGTCTAATGTTGAACTTCTTATATCAATAGTGCATTTGTTAAGTGATGCAGTATCTGTTGTCAGCCAAATATCTGATAGAAATGATGAGGAATTAAAAAAAAAGATATAATGATTTTAAAAAAATCATATGCTAACTTTAATGTCAGATTTCACAATTATATACTAAATTATTTGACTGCTATGAGATTAACCCTCCAAGGGGGACACATTGATACAACTTTATTAAATGTTACTGATATTTCTAAGCAATTGGGTTTAACAAATAAGCAAACAAATTATGATGCACATTTCAAAACAAATTATCTATAATATAAGGGCATTAAAGCAAAGATTAAAAGAAACACCAGAAAATTGTCATTGGGAATTGTTAATTTATTATGAATTTATAATACCACAATAAATTTATACTACAAACTTGAAAATGGTAAATTTTGAACATTTAATTTATTTACCTGACCATATGGCTTTATTGCAGCTTCAGCAATCATACCAGTACAGATGTGATAGCTGGTAATGTATTGGCACAGAGAAAACTGTATTGACTTAGGATATCTGGTATCTGATAATATATTTAAAGGGATAGGAAACCCAAAAAATGTTTATATCTCATTTAAAACTATTTTATATTTTATAAATATTTGCAATTAACACTTATTAAACATTTTGTTTCCTTTCCTTGTAATTTCTGATTTAAATCTATAATTTTGTCAAACCCATAATTATACTTATTATGTTGGCCCTATACCGATGTTCGACCTGGGTAGAAACATGATGGCGGCCCACATACGCATTAGAAGTGCCTACCGACTCACACATGCGCATATGCAGTCCCTCTCTCCTGCTGAGCATTGCTATGCAGGCACCGCAAGGAAGAATACGAATGCTGGCATAATCAGCAGCGCTTTGATGACGTATGCCTTATCTGTGTACGCAATCTGTAGTCAAAGTAAAGGTGGCTACTGTATTGCGCATGCGATAACCTTGCATGACAAGTGCGCATGCAATGTGGAGAATCATATGATTATTTAAATATTAAAACTAATGGGCGCAGCTGCCTCGCCATTGGATGGGGCGAGGTAGCTTTGTTAACAAACTTATCCTCCTTTTGTGGGCGGTCGTTACTGCACATTTTAAGGTAAAAAAACAGGTATGTTGAATCTTCATTAAAAAAAATTTTTTTTATTTGATTCATTATATAATATTAATTCGAATGAAGTGAGTTATTTATTTACAAATGAGCAACAATTTCTAACCCTTTAAGCAAAAAATCAAGGAACAGACATAAAAAAGGAGCACCGGGTCAGCGAAAATTAAAATCTCAAATGCTTTATTCTTTCAGAATAAAAATAGCTCATAGCATTCAAAGGAGAGCTAGCAGGGTAAACTCCCCAGCTGTTCAAAACAAACGGCTGACGCGTTTTGGCTATTGTGCCGTACTCCAAGACACTTAAAAGTATTTACCACAAAACACCTGCTGGTTCATTGAACAGGTTCCCACAAATGGGTGTTCAGAGCATATTTAACTGTTTCTAGGCGCTACCCTAAGACTAAGTTTCATATATATTTATACATTCTTAGAGGGGCAATTTTGTAATAAAAATTTAATTAGAGGTAAAAGAGCTGTTTAACTTAGGGCAATGCCCTACAAAAGGCCCTTTTAATTTTTTTTGTTTTGGATAGCTTTGTTCTTTCTTTTTTGCTGTCATTTAACTTTTTTCTTTTTTGTAAAGTTAGCTTGAGGGTTTGTATTTTTTTAACATAGACTGCCTAGTTTAATTAGAAATGATACGATACACATGATACAGGTACTCACTGACCTCCGGGCTACAGCAGGACTACAAACCAATG
>CAJPDP010014176.1:0-16271 GCA_905336975.1 Bombina variegata variegata
GCCAGGTGTTGTATTACCAAACAGTAAGGAATGAAGTGGACTCTCCCTGCCAGAAAGGAAAGGAACTTATCTGGTAAGCATAAATTATTTTTTTCCTACCAGTAAATCAGTCTGTGTCTTTGGTTTGATTTTTATGTTCTAAAATGTGAATGCTAGTCTAGATGTATTAAAAAAGTATTACCTCTCTCATTGAGTATTAATTATATAAAACTACCTTTAGAATGCATTATAAGATGTATTATAGCATTTAAATATTGCGTAAATTACATAATATTGTTGTTTACACTTAAGTCCGTCCTTTCCAAGCTGTCCTGTTTTACAGATGCAAACATACAACTATTCCAAACTCCAAATATATTCTGGTCCCAAGCTGTTTGGATAAAGGATTTTGTGCCTCTTCATGCATCCAACTACCCAAACTAGTCAGTGGTTAGCTTTTGGAGATAGGTTTCATTCTTGTATATTTAAAGGCACAGTCTAGTCAAAAATAAAAGTTCATGATTCAGATAGGGAATTAAAAATTTAACAACTTTCCAATTTACTTTGATGATCAAAATTTGCTTTGTTCTCTTGGCTTTCTTTGTTGAAAAATAAACCTAGGTATGCTCATATGCTAATTTCTAAGCCCTTGAAGGCCACCTATTATCTCAGTGCATTTTGCCAGTTCACAGCTAGACAGTGCTAGTTCATGTGCGTCATATAGATAAGTGTGCTCACTCTTGTGAAATATTTATGAGTCAGCACTAATTGCCTGAAATGTATGACTGTCAAAAGCACTAAGATAAGGGGCAGTCTGCAGAGGCTTAGATACAAGGTAATCACAGAGGTAAAAAGTGGGTAATAAAGGGATTATCTATCTTTTTAAACAAATATTTTGGGGTAGACTGTCCCTTTAATCTAATTAATCTGGAAACCGATCCCATAAAAATAGACATCTGGGAGAGCAATCTTAGGCCGATGAACCTCAAATCATATTTGGCATGATATGTTCTGGTAAGCGAATATAAAAACTGGATAACTGATTATTTTTTCTCTATGCTACCATGACAAAAAAAGTCTACAAAATTCAGAGACTATATCTAGGGACAGTTACACAGTAGACTATAGCATATTAGTAGCCTTACTCTTGTGAGTAGTAATGACTACAACAAAGTGTGATCCTGTGGTAGCTTGTCAGTTTATTGGATTCTAGTCTATTTTGCTTATTTATGCTACATTGTAAAATGTTCATTTTTAATTCTATCTGTAAAAGAAATTAATACTGATGCAACTTTTATTAAAACACTGTCAACTTTTTTTTTTTGAGGGGCCGGTGGAGGGGATTATATTATATATGGAATTAAAAACCTACCTTTTTTCATTTGTGTCAACGGTGTCTCTTGATCGCTGTTTCGCAATTAACTTTGCCATTCTCTTTGCTTTATTTCTCTGTCTGTTGCTCATTCCAGGAAGGAATTCAGAATCAATAAATTCTGCAGCCTGTAGAGTCAATAAGCAATAAATCCTTCTGCTTTAGTGTGCTAGAGACCATTCATTATCAATAAGCAAGCTCACAGGACTCATGAAAATGGAAACTGAACTTCTATTTTATAGCTACTTTCATATACTGTTTAAGAGTAATTTACTGGCATGAGACTATATTATACTTATATTATTATACGCCAACATATTCCGCAGCGCTGTCAAAGGGTAAAATTTGTTTAAATAAAACAATGATACAAAACTTAAAAGACACAAAACAAATGTTATCAAACAAACAAACAAAAACAAATATTTATGTGGGAACTTACAATCAGAGTAAGGAGGGTGAGATAAAGGAGTTAAGGGCTGCAAGGGTGAGAATGATTTTAATACAGAGTTAGATGAGAGCAATCAGTAGGTAACTGAAATTCATTTGCCACTGATTTGGGTGGTAGGCTTCCCTGAACAAAAATGTCTTTAGGGACCGTTTAAAAGAAGGCAGATTAGGGGAAAGTCGACAGTGCAAGGGAGAGCGTTCCAGAGGGTAGGTGCCGCATGAGAGAAGACATTTTTATACATTTTAAAACTATCATTTTGTTATTTATGTTACCTCATTTGCTGTGGATGGTTAGGAACAGATATAAATGCTTATGTATTATTTATTAAATAAATGACTGTGTAGAATGTTGGTTCTGAATCTTGCAAGATCAGTCAAGTTCTGAATCTTGCAAGACCAGTCAAGTTCTGAATCTTGCAGGATACAGTCAGGTTCTAAATCCTGCAAGATACAGTAAAGTTCTGAATCTTGCAGGATACAGTAAGGTTCTGAATCCTGCAGGATACAGTCAAGTTCTGAACCTTGCAGGATATAGTCAGGTTCAAAATCCTGCAAGATACAGTAAAGTTCTGAATCTTGCAGGATACAGTAAGGGTCTGAATCCTGCAGGATACAGTCAAGTTCTGAACCTTGCAGGATACAGTCAGGTTCTGAATCTTGCAGGATACAGTCAGGTTCTGAATCTTGCAGGATTCAGTCAGGTTTTGAATCTTGCAGGATACAGTCAGGTTCTAAATTTTGCAGGATATAGTCAGGTTCTGAATCTTGCAGGATACAGTCAGGTTCTGAATTTTGCAGAATACAGTCAGGTTTTGAATCCTGCATGATACAGTCAGGTTCTGAATCTTGCAGGATACAGTAAGGTTCTAAATCCTGCAGGATACAGTCAAGTTCTGAATCTTGCAGGACCAGTCAAGTTCTGAATCTTGCAGGATACAGTCAGGTTCTGAATCATGCAAGATACAGTAAAGTTCTGAATCTTGCAGGATACAGTAAGGTTCTGAATCCTGCAGGATACAGTCAAGTTCTGAAACTTGCAGGATACAGTCAGGTTTTGAATCTTGCATGATACAGTCAGGTTCTGAATTTTGCAGAATACAGTCAGGTTTTGAATCCTGCAGGATACAGTCAGGTTCTGAATCTTGCAGGATACAGTCAGGTTCTGAATCTTGTAGGATACAGTCAGGTTCTGAATCTTGCAGGATACAGTCAGGTTCTGAATCTTGCAGGATACAGTAAGGTTCTGAATCCTGCAGGATACAGTCTAGTTCTGATTTTTGCAGGATACAGTCAGGTTCTGAAGCCTGCAGGATACAGTCAATTTCTGAATTTTGCAGGATACAGTCAGGTTTTGAATCTTGCAGGATACAGTCAGGTTCTGAATCTTGCAGGATACAGTCAGTTTCTGAATCTTGCAGGATACAGTCAGGTTCTGAATCTAATGTAGTACCTTTCAGAAGAAGTTAATTCTTGGGGCTGGACATGAGTATAAAATGGGACACAAATGTTTAACTGGAAAGATGCATGATATGTATAGAATAAAATAATGTATACAGTGTAAATCTGAGTTTTGAAAATAGTTAAATATTATATTACTCCTTCTATTAATAAGTTTCTCTATAAACCCATTTATATAGCAGTGCATGTATTTTATTCACTTCCTCTTCACTTAAGACCTTTGTGCAACTGACCTACTTTTCTTCATCCTTTGGGTCAATAGTCTCTCATTATTTCTTCTCTCTTTCTTGTAAAACCTTTCTCTCTCCAAGGAGGTGACATGGAGCAAGCAGCGCCAGTTGTTCTGAAGATTTCTCATCATTCACTCTCTTTTTATATTCCTTTATACAAAACCTACGGCATCCACTTATTTCTTGTAAATACTCAACAATTTAATAAAAATATTTAAATACACCAATCAAAATAAGAAAAAAATTCCCAAGTATGTTCTGCCATCTTGCTTTATAGTAATAATGTAAGTATATATGAAAACAAACAACCAATAAAACTATAATACGCTTCAGCACGACACACAAATACTTTCATTTTACTCCACATATTAATGTAATGTGATAAAAAAGTAATATCTGTATATTTACCAACGCCTTTGAAATAGTTGTTTTTATTGCAATCTTGGGGTTCAATTCTGTTCAATAATTTAAAGCTTCAAAGAAACCAATTATTAGTGGTATTCATTTTTTTTTTGTTAAGTGTGATCAGTAGCAGTTGCTATACAATTACATTTAAAGGGGGCGATTTCCGCGTGAGCTTTCAGACCGCTGCTCCTTAACTCGTCCGCTGCCTCTGAGGCGGCGGACAGCAATCTGCCTGATTGCGTACGATCGGGTTGATTGACACCCCCTTCTAGCAGCCGATTGGCCACGAATCTGCAGGGGGAGGCATTGCACAAGCACTTAACCAGAACTGCTTGTGCAATGATAAATGCCGACAGCGTATGCTGTCTGCATTTATCGATGTGTGGCGAACATGATCGCTACAGCGGATCATGTCGGTCCGCGCTTTCATAAATCGGCCCCAAAGTGACATAAAATCTAAAACAACAAAAAAAACAAAGAAAAATTTCATGATTCAGAGAAAGTGTACAACTTTATGCAGTTTTTGAGGAATGTATATTTGTAAAAAATAAAAAAAAATCCAGTGTTTTGTGAGAATTTTGTTGGTGTCTACAGGAAAAACAGCACAATTGGCAACTGGATTGACATGACATTGAGATATGAAACTAACTGGCAACTTTTGAGAAATATTTACTCTGAAATGATCATTTTCCCCCAAAAGGATTGTTAGGAAATAAATGTGTTTTCATGTATATGCACAGTTGGTGCCAATAGAGCAGTGCATTATATGCATTTTATGAGCTACAAAGCTTGGCTTCGAAATCCCCACAAATCAAGTTAGTTAAACTTTCATTATTCAGAATTAACATGTAATTTTAAACAACTTTCTAACTCTGTTATCTAATTTGCTTTGTTTTCTTTGTTTCCTTTGTTTAAAAGCATACCTAGGTAGTTTAGCTAGCTCCCAATAGTGCATTTCAGCTACTTCAACGAAGTATAATTTTGATAATAGAAGTAAATTTGAAAGTTATTTAAAATGTTATGCTCTGTATGAATCCTAAAAGCATAATTTGGGGTTTGATGTCATCACTATCTTAGATATTTGAATTTATCTTATCCAATCAATTTACTTTAGATCAGCATATCCAACTTGACTGAAATTTGGTATATCTATTTAGTTTAACATAGAATATATTTTTATAACAATTCTGATTAATTGAAAAAATACAAACTTGCAACTTCCAAGCAAAGGTAGAAATATTTCTATGGTTTTCAATCACATTTTTTTATTATGCATCATTAAAGGGACATTCAAGTCCAAAAAAACTTTCATGATTGAAATAGGGAATGTAATTTTAAACAACTTTCCAATTTACTTTTATCACCAATTTTGCTTTGTCCTTTGGGTATTCTTAGTTGAAAGCTAAACCTAGGAGGTTCATATGCTAATTTCTTAGACTTTGAAGACTGCCTCTAACTGAATGCATTTTGACCACTAGAGGGCATTAGTTTATGTGTTTCATATAAATAACATTGATCTCATGCCCGTTAATTTGAGCACTGATTGGCTAAAATGCAAGTCTGTCAAAAGAACTGAAATAAGGGAGCAGTTTGCAGAGGCATAGATACACGGTAATTACAGAGATAAAGAGTGTATTTCTATAACAGTGTTGGTTATGCAAAACTGGGGAATGGGTAATAAAGGGATTATCTTTCTTTTTAAACATCAAAAATTCTGGTGTTAACTGTCCCTTTAAGAATGTAATAGTGAAAATGTGATGCTGAGTTTGATGACCATTGAATTTGCTGTAGACTTTTTTTATTTTGATAGGGCTATTAGATTAGGTGTAAATGTTTTTATTTTGGATAATTTTGTTTGTTATTTTTTGTAATTTTTTATTTTTTTATTTTTTTGTAATTTAGTCTTTTTTTATTTTTTGTAATTTAGTATTTTTTTTTTACTGTAGATTTTTTTTTTATTTAATTTATGTAATTGATAATTATTTAAAATGTTAGTCTAATAGTAATGTTAGTTTAATTTATAGCTTAAATTTAGTTTTTTTAATTTCACAGGTAACTTTTTTTTTTAATTCAAATATTTTTTATTGGGAATATAATTTTCACAATAGTGCAACATATAGCAGTGCTAACAGTTAAACAGTTTTAAAGAAATACACTTTGTATTGAATCGGGAACCCACAATTTTTCATAGATTAACATGTTTAGACAATAAAAGAAATATGAATAAGGGAGCAGGAAGTGAAAAAAAGAAATGAAAAGGGTACACAAAAAAGGGGGGGATGGGATAGGAATAAAAAAAAAAAAATATCCTGTATCATAATTCGCAATTTCTCAAAACCATTATATATCCATAAGTATAAATATACCTCCTGGCATAAGAGGTAGTGTATAACAGAATAATGTAGTCCAATACATTAGTTTCTAGTCATTTGTCATAACAAAGTTTCCCAGTTGTCTTGTACATAATTGTGTAGCCTTTGTTCCCACAGAAATAATATATTAGTTATGATGTCCTGTTTACCTATATAACAGTAATGCATTCTCTCAAGCAAGATGGTATGGTCTACTTCTTAGGCCCATTGAGAGAAAGTGGGTATGTCTTGTTTCTTCCATAGTCTTGGAATTAACCTCTTGGCACAAGTTATAAGTGATATTGGTCTATAGTTTCCTACTTAATCTCTTGCTTTATCTGGTTTTGGAATAACCGTAATTAGGGCTTCTAGGAGGGGTTGGGAAAAGGCATTGCCTTGGTCAATAGTGGTGAAGAGTGTATATAGATGTGGACTTATTTGATTCTGGAGGAGCTGATAACATTTTGCTGTGAGGCCATCTGGGCCAGGGGACTTACCATTAGGGAGTGCTTTTATTGTTGATTTGATTTCTTGTAATGTTATAGGGGAGTCTAAAAATTGTCTATCTTCATCTGTAATAGATGGAGTTTCCATTGCTGTTAGGTATGTTTCTATTTTATCAATTTTATCGGGAGTTATATCATTATTTAAGTTGTAGAGTTTAGAGCAATATGATACAAATGAATCTGTAATATCTTCATTTTTAGTAATGGACTCGCCCGATGTATGTGTGAGGGATCTAATAAATGTAGTATATTTTTGCTTTTTAAGGGATCTGGCCAATAAACATACTGCTTTACTGCTCTCTACAAAAAAATCTGCTTTAGTAGTAAGGGCTCTCATGTGTGCATTTTGTGTAAGGAATTTGATAAGGTTATCTCTCGCTTCAGTTAACTTGGCGAGTTTTTGGGTGGATGTTGGATCTGATTTATGAATAGCTTCCTGGGTGGTAAGGTTGTTTGTTAGGGAAGTGGATTTAGCAGATCTGTGTTTTCATTGCTTGGCATCATGTTTTATTAGCTCACCACGGATATAGCATTTATATGCCTCCCAATTATTCGCGGCAGATGTATCTTCAGGCTTATTGATGAGAAAATATTCATACGTGAATTTTATTATTTCATCTACTGTTTCTTGACTTGTGAGGATGGAGTCATTAAATCTCCAATTGGATGTGTTTCGGGATTTGGTAGACCAATTAAAAGTGGTGATAACATACTATGGTCAGACAAAGGTGTATGAAATATTTTGGAGTGAATGAGATTTGACAGAAATGACTGAGTACAGAAAATATAGTCTAGTCTGGAGTATGAGTGCTGTGGGTGAGAAAAAAAAGGTATAATCTTTCCGAGCAGTGTGAACTATCCTCCAAGTATCAAACAAAGCAATGGATTGTATGACTGCACAATTATTCTTCAGTAAGTTATTACGGAGGTATGATTTCCCGGTAGAGGTATCTAATACAGGATTCATGGGGAAATTAAAGTCTCCTCCTAAAATAATTGGGCCTTTAGAGATGTCTAGTAATATGTTACTAAAAAAGGAGTAGGCTTATTTGGTGCATAGATGTTTGCTAGTGTGACCGGACTTCCATAGCAAAGTCCAACCAGGATCAGAATTCTACCTTCTTTATCAGTGTATTTTTGCAAAATTTCAAAGGGGGTATTACGTTTGAGAGATATGCAAACCCCATTTTTCCTATGGGGACCCGAACTAAAGAAGTGCTTGTCATAATATCTTGTGGATAGTGTGGGTTTGCTACATTTTTTTTAAATGGGTTTCCTGTGTCATGACAATATCTATCTCTTTTTTGAAGAAGTCATAGTAGGCTATAGACTGTTTTTCTGCTGATAGGAAACCTTTCACATTTTGAGTCGCTATGTTAAGTGTGCCTACTCTGGAATGTTGTAATGTCTGTTGTGGACTAGAAAATATTAATAAATGGGAAAATATATCAGAGGGGGCTGTTCAGGATATTAGTTTGGATGGGTAACAAGGGAATGGTAATCAAAATAATCTAGTATGAATATCAGGAGGGAAATTAATCTGGATTTAAATATTTCAGGAATATATGTAATATCATATATATCAGCAGTTGAAATCAATGAATTTATGATTTTTAAGTTTTCGGTCATGGAAAAAAGCATTAGATTTTAAAATAAACTGATGTATGGCCTAGAATATAACTAAGTTAATTTTGACATTAAACAGGTAGTCTTTCAGTAACAGTAACTTCAAATTAAGTAGAAGACAAACATAATCCTACTAAATATATGAGAACCTGCAGCATCATGTTAATGAACATAGGTCTACCCGTATTATAGGTATACCAGAATGGGTATTAACCTTTAAATTACATAATAGTTACAGATTATCAAGAAATAAAGGAAAAGAACAGACAGTCATAGTTACTCATCCTGGTTGTTCCATGTCCATTTCCGCCAGATTGACCAAGGTGGCTTGTCTGCGTTTATTTTGTTTAGTGGGCATGTCAGGTCCCAGGCATCTTTGAGGTTTAGGAGTGTCCTGTCTGTTAGGTTGTCTATGGAGAGGGTGAGAGTCTTCCTTGGCAGGAGGCAAAATATTCATCATGTTACAAAATGTGTCTATATCAGCCATAGAGGAACATTCAATTTTTTTACTGTTTTTTAAGGTGAGCACAGATGTAGGGAATCCCCATCTGTAAGGGATGTTTAATGAACGTAAGTGAGTGGTTAGAGTTGAAAAGTCTCTTCGCTTTTGAAGGGTTCTTAATGATAGGTCTTGAAATATTTGGATTCGATGTCCTCGGAAAATTGTTGCCTGCCGTTTCCTAGCGATGTTGTATATCTCTTCTCTTTGTCGGTAATTTTGAAAGTGAGCAATAATGTCTCTAGATGGAGAATCATCTGATGGTTTAGAGTGTAGAGATCTGTGAGCCCTATCAAGAATTACAGTGGTGAAATCATCTGTATTGTTTCCTGCTATCTCCGCCAAAAGGCTTGTAGATAGTCTTGGATTTCATTGTTTAGTACAGTTTCCGGAATTCCTCTGAACCGAAGGTTATTTAGTCTAGAATGATTTTCCAAATCGTCTAGCTTGTCTTCAAGATCGGTTATATGTTGATTCTGTTGTGATATCTTAGAGGCAAAGCCTGCCATTCTTTGAGACATAGCGAATTTGCGTTCTTCCAGCGAATCGACTCTTTGGCCGAGATCATTAATATCTTTCTTTAAGTCAACAAACTCATCTTTAATACAAGATTTAACCTGCTCAATGAGGGCTTCCATAGCTATATAGGTAATTGGAGTATCATCCATGTTTCCCTGGGTTGTTGGAGATGAGCAACTGGAATTATCCGCCATGTCGCATGAATTGTCATTGAGAGATGTCTGTGTTAATTCAAAGTTCTTTTTATTTTTATTTTTATCTGTATGTTTGAAGAAAGTATTTACTGTACTTTCACTATTCTGTGACAATTTCTGCATTTTGTAATTTTTTGTGGACCTCTTTTGTGACAATTTGCAAATTGAATATTGTTACCCGGGTATGAGGGAGAGTACACGTTGCAAGCGCCTTGTAATCAGTGCTTATACACTCTCCAGGTACACTATACTCCCCAGGGAATTTGCCCTCACAGGGCGATCACGGAGAAAGGATTAGAGGATATAACCCATTGATACAGTGAGCCACAGGAAAAGGAGTATGTGCCCTTTAAGAGCAAAAACTAATGGTAGTAGTGATTCTAAGTTCATATACAGAATACTTTCATGTAATTGCATAGCAGGCACTAGGACTGTCAGAGAAGTGTTATTGCAGGCAGTAAGCAAATTGAAGTACTACGTACAATTAAAGGTGCAGAGAATCGTAGATAATTACTTTACTACAAGTTATCCTGCAATATATGATGGGGCCAAAGTAGTACATTTAAACCATGTACTGTTATGTTATTACCACTCCTTTGAAGGGTGCTTTAAGACGCATGTAATATGATTAGATGTTCCACATGTGTTAAAAGTAGTGTACAGTATGGTCATACTGTAAGAAGCAAGTATTTGCCTTATAAGTTAGCTTTTATCCCAAGATATAATAATTGAGATGCGTCATTAGCTCAATATGCAGCGTAGTAGGTACTCACTCTGATCTTTGGCTTGCGAAGATGCCTTTTCCACAAGGTACCCTGTACTTAAACCTCTACTGCCAATCCGACTTTACTTCTAAAGCATAGCTTCCGACCCATCCAGGTGTAGTAGGAAGCTCTGTAGGTACAGCCGTAGCTGCAGGAGAGTCAGCAATTAGAAGGAAGGAGAAAGCGGTTTTACCACAATTGGCAGGGTCTGACCGCTAGATCAGTCTACCCTAGTGGGCGATCTGACCTATAGTTTGAAGAAAGTATTTACTGTACTTTGTCTATTCTGTGACGATTTCTGCATTTTGTCATTTTTTTGTGGACCTCTTTTGTGACATTCTGCAAATTGGATATTGTTTCCTGGGTATGAGAGAGTGGGCGATCTGACCTGTAGTCAGAGGTTTGTATGCTCAGTGTGTTAAGCACGATTCCGTTGTGGCATGGGCCTCAAATCCGTTACTTGATCACCTCTTCAGGTAAGTTGCGCTAGTGAGTATAAAAGTGCTCTATTTTGACTGCGGAGCATTCATACTTCAACCACAGGTCAAAGTTTGAGATCCAGTGCTGTGTTGGTGTCCTTTGTCAGCACAAACACCCGGTTTATTGCAGGAGCTTCAGTGTGTTGCGGCCATCTTAGTCGGCCAATCGCTCTGCCCCCCTTCACAGGTAAGTTTTTATGTATTTTAAGATAGGGCTCTTGTAATTTTAATTTAAAGTTAGGGGGTTGTTAGGTTTAGGGGTTAATAGTTTAATTTAGTTTTTGGTGAAGTGGGGGACTGGCGGTTTAGGGGTTAATAGGTTTATTTAGTGGTAGTGATGTGGGAGGCCAGATGTTTATGGGTTAATAACTTTATTTAGTAGCGACGATGTCGGTGAGCAGCGGGATAGGGGTTAATAAATTTTATTAGTGGCGGCGATGTCAGAAGCGGCAGATTAGGGGTTAATAAATTTAATATAGAGCTTGCGATGCGGGAGGGCCTCGGTTTAGGGGTTAATAGGTAGTTTATGGGTGTTAGTGTACTTTGTAACAGTTTAGTTATGAGTTTTGTGTAACAGTTTTGTTTTGCATAAAATTCATAACTACTGCTCAGTGTGATATAATAGTTATATAGAGTTATACGTTTATAAACTTGCAGATTTTAATGGAAATCGAAGTTATATTTTTTTTTTCTGTAGTAATCTGAAAATAATTCAGACCTTTTCAGAGCAGTTCTGCTAAATTTCTGCTAAATTTAATTAATTTACTATGAAATATATATTTATATTATTATATTTATATATATATATTTAGCAATGACCGACATTGACTGTTTATTAATCTTTAAATCTTGTATAACTTTAATTGATAATTAGAATAATTTCTAATTTGACTAATATGTGTATTTGTCTCCTAAAGTAGGGGTGTCAAACTCATTTCAGTCGCGAGCCATTTTTCATACAAGTGCAACTCACGTGGGCCGCACACTACCTACATATCTTGCCATTGCTAAATAAAGCAGTGGCGTTTGCAATAACTGCATACATTTTAAAATATTGTGTTCTGTAACTCCTAATTAACTTACTCTGACTTGATGAAACACGCTCTAATGCTTTTAAGAAGGTAACACACTCTCCCACCAAGTCTGTACTATTTTTTTCTCTAGTAGCCCTGTTCCGAGCATGCACATAGTATAACTTTTCCTCTGCATTATAAATAGTGGATCACAATGCTGTTAGCATAGCGACTCATTATTTATATAGTGAAAGACCTATACCTGTTGTATATAATATAAAATATATACAGATAATATATATTTATCAAATATAAAATATGTGATTTTAGTTAAAGTGAAAATTATGGAAAGGAATGGGTAAAAAATGCGTAAAATCGGTGCTGCCATAGCAATGAACACATATTAAGAAGTGCTGCTGCATGTGTCAAATAAATCATTATGCACCTATCTGTGTTTGTGTTTACCTTTTTTTAATCACAATGTTGCTTGTTAAAGACTGAGCAGTTTTAATGATCTCGCTACCATAGTGCAGCTGCTCGCTATACAACAAGTGAATCCCAATACCAGAACAAGAGCTGAATGGTGGTTGTACGTATGTGCAACCCTAACAGTAAGCACATTCGCTTTTTAAGTAATAAGCTTATTAGAATTATTATTTTTCATATTATTTTTCATGGAGGTGGCGTGGGGAAAGTTTTTATGTTTAGCCAGAGGTCTGACCTGGTTAATTGCTCAAAGTGAAACCGCAAGCTCGCAGTAGCATTAACCAACCATTTGTAATGGCTGGTTATTTAATATGCGCCCGAAAATGGGCAAATCTGCACCTTTTTACGGACACACGTTAAGATAGCGCTTCACTTGATATCTAGCCAATAGTGTTCTCCTATTTTACTATCTAAGGCAGTGGACTACAGCTGCCCATGTTTTAAAGGCACATGAAACCCAAAATGTTTCTTTCATGATTCAGATACATAACAATTTTAAACAACTTTCCAAAAATGTGCTTCATTCATCGGTATCCTTTGTTGAAGAAGCTGCAATGCACTATTGGGAGGTAGCTTAGCACATTGTTTGAGCCAACAACATATGGCAGATATGTGCAGCTACCAATCAGCAGCTCCTGAGCACACCTAGATATCCTTTTCAACATAGGATAGGAAGAAAACAAAACAAATTAGAAAGTAGAAGTAAATTGGAAAGTTGGTTGAAATCACATGCTCCATCTGAAACACGAAAACGTTTAGATTAAAGGCACTGGAAGAAGAGGGTCTACAAGTAACATGCTGCATGGGGCAGTTTAATAATTATCAATAAATGTGGAAGGGAGAAAAAAGAAAGGAAATAAGAGGTGTATTTTTAAGGTGTTTTTCAAGGATGCACCATTCCATGTAGAAAAGCATCAACAGTAAATTAAAAATGCACTAAATTAATAAAAACTATATGTCTGAAAAATAAAATTAGGAAAATAAAAATAATAATAATAGGGGGCGGAGCCAACTTCCAAAGCGGCAGGACGTGTCTACATGAAGCTCCTGATCTCAAATTTGTTTTATTATGTGCTTTATTACATTTACTCAGCTATCTACATTCATTCAGAGGAATACACTTATAACTTCAATCTAGCAAGATTATAGAGCTGATTTCTGACAGTAATCCTGGTCTATGCTCTTTGGAAAGCCACGCGGCCTTGAAAGTGTTAGTGGCTAGAGATTTAAACCACATTCAGCTCACCGCGTGTCTGGGGCTACCGCATATATCCCCCCCCCCCAGACTCTGGGTTACAAGGTTGTTTTCAACTACCACATTGGAGACTTTATTACTTTAATAAGCGGGAACCATCTACCCTGAACTCGAGTGTTAACACTTTTCAGCGGACTAGTAATTGGTCAGGAGATGGAGGCTCTGACTAGATGGGAAGGCGAGGTGAAGCAGTTACTTGATTATCACTTTGAAAACCTAAAACAGGAGTTGTTCAGATTACTCATACATCCAGGATCTATACATATTGTCCGGTCAGTTAAAATGAACGACTCGTACCAAGACCATTATACTAAATCTATACCAATGGCGACAACACACCAAAGAACAGACTTCTCATTAATGAATGCCCAGGCGATCAAACAAAAATCTGATGCCGATCGAGGACCTCTTACGCATCGCAGCAGCACCACATTGAAGCCTGTGCCTTACAACGGAGATGTGCACGCTCTCAAACGCAACTACAGCCCTATTGTGACTCACGGCAACAAGAGGCAGACAGAGGACCCGTCTGAAACCCCGGTATCGGTCTTACCCTGTCTACAGATGGTGGCCAGCCCTGCTTACCGGAATTTCCTTCTTATGAGCACCAACAAGGTGGATGACATGGGACACTGCGGTGTGTCTGGGACTCAGAGAAATAAGTATGTGCACAAAGCCCTTGTTGTTTCTGGCAGTCAACGATACCACAAGGAGCTCCAGCATCCAGCTAGTACACACCTAATCCTAAGACTGGGATAGATAATGGCTCTTCATCATAGGTGACGGTTCCCCTCTCCTACATCTGATACCGGGGGCATAATCAACAGAGAACACTCACAAAATCCATCTCAGAAACTGTCGCTTTCTACACTCAGAGGCCCACACCTTGGCAAAAGATCTTTAAGATAAGTGGTTTCTAGTATCTCTTGGACTTGATCTTACATGAGCGTTTACACTACCATGATCATGACGAGTCTCAGTTTGAAACTTGGTGGTAGATATTAAACGCTTAAAGCTATTCTCCAGGACATTTAGCCCCCATATTTATATATATATATATATATATATATATATTTATATTTTTTTGTTTGTTTGTTTTTTCTTTTACACTTTTAGTTTAAACAGACTTTTGCTTTTTTGTCACCCACATGTTTTGTGCTATACTGTTTTGAGCTGTTTGGCAACCATAGATAGTAACTGTGTTCAATGCTGTTTTCTGGGGCCAAGCCAAATGTATACCGTTTGGTAGATACACCTTGTTATAACAAGTTATTGGGATCAGATTTTAATCAGCCATTTATATGGGTTTTTCATTTATTTCAGTAATCATACTTTTATTCTGTGTGTATAAGTATATATCTATGTATGTATAATAGTATTAGTCCCCTACATCTGTGCAAGCAACTGCATAACCAATTATGAGCAAGTCCATCAATATTTAAATATTACAGTATTAACCTATAACAGACAGTATGTATAAAGTTTTAACATCACACAACCCCTAGCTATAGAGACCTTCACACAACCCTTTGTGAAATGCACCTTATCTCACTAATAGCAGAACGACATCATTTTACCCATATTCCCTCGTTGGACTTAGTTTATGTTCCCATATAGAACCTCATTTGTATTTTTTCATGTATGCCTCACTGCTGTTAGGAAGCTCGGGGCAATTTAAACTGACCCCCTAAACAGTCATACATATTGTACAACACATGGACGGATACTGGAAGTCTGATTATCTCATCTTATATAGTAGGCAGGATCTTTTAAAGAGTCACTATAACTCAATCTTTCCTGGTGGTGCTCTGGCTGCTGCCGGGTCAGTGTATCCTCATACTAGCCTAGTGACTGCCGATTTTAATACACATAGGCACTAGCCTACTTGTGAGAATAGCCATTACATTGAATTCTGGCTTCCCCCAGTGTTCTCTAAAAATGTCCATCTGTGAGATATGGGAAGATCTGTATATTAGTGTAACCTCATCAATAACTGTTTATTTGTAGGTCTTGGGTGTATACCTAAAAGTATGTATTACTGTGTTTTCCTCCTTTGTTTTCATCGCAGTACCACCCCAGAGCAATATTAAATTTTATATTCTAAAGCTGCGTATTTAAAACCTTAACATGGATGGTTCCCTTATCCTTATAATTTTTATCATATTTTCTAACTCCAATTAATGGGTCCGACAGTGGCCCTCTCATTCTTTTCCCCTCAAGACCCCTTTTTAGTCATTCTTAGTGAGCAGTGGTCCAAGAGTGGCCAGTATATTTCAATTTGGGGATTTACATATTTGTCAATTCTACTTTATAAAGGGGTACACTATTGATAAAACCTGAACCCTCATCAATGAGATCCATAAGTGGTCTCATTTGTACCAGGTAGTCCTCTGTAAATGTCATTATCCTAAAAGGTGTGGGGTCCAAGAGAGGCCTCCTGAATGGAATAGAGGGCTTAGCTTTTCTTATTGGCATGTCTTTTCTTCTTAAATTGTATTAGTTTTTACAGCTAACATTTAATTTGCTAATTCCTATCAAGTAGTCAGAAGATATTGCTCACTGCATATGCATTTCTAATATGCAACTGGGGTTATATATTTTTGTCGTAAAAGTTATTGTTTAAAATATATGTTTTTCTTTTGAATCTGTGATTTAAAGGATGTACCCTGTAACTATACAATGCTGTAA
>CAJPDP010014308.1:0-10755 GCA_905336975.1 Bombina variegata variegata
TCGCTGAATGCCGACAGCATACGCTGTCGGCATTTAACATTGCACAAGAAGTTCTAGTGAACTGCTTGTGCAATGCCGCCCCCTGCAGATTCGCGGCCGCTAGCAGTGGGTGTCAATCAACCCGATCATATGTGATCGGGCGGATTGATGTCCGCCGCCTAAGAGGAGGAGTATGAGTTAAGGACCCTTTAAGACAGCTGCTTCTTAAAGGGACAGTCTAGTCAAATTTAAAGGTTTATGAATTAGATAGGGTATGCAATTTTTAAACAACTTTCCAATTTACTTTTATCATCAAATTTGCTTTGTTCCCTTGCTGGTATTTTTAAAAAGCGAAACCTAGCTAGGCTCAAACTAATTTCTAAACCGTTGAAAACCGCCTCTTAGCTTAGAGCATTTAGAAAGTTTTTTACAATTAGACAGTGCAAAACTGGGGAATGGGTAATAAAGGGATTATCTATCTTTTAAAACCCTTTTTAAAACCCTTTGGGTGCTAAGCTGATTTAAGTTTTTTTTTTAAAATATATATTTTTTTTACTTTTTTTTCTAGATCCCCAAGACTTACACAATTGGAAAGGTTAGGCGATTACCTTTCCAACGGTGGGTCTTGAGGGTCTGTAGCTGCTTAGATTCCTGAGATACAGGCTTCGAAGCAGCATGCCCCCTTTCCCTATACTTGTCATTGTCATTTTTAAATAAAGTTGCGCGGTGACGTCACCGCGCAAAATGTGAAGCCCAGCAATGCCTGTCACTATACAAGCCCGTTAGCCGGGGTAGGAGCAGATGGTAGCCCCCAGATCTCCCTCAAGGTGGGAAAGTGCTAGCGATGGCTCTGAGCCATCGTTAGCACCTGAGTGGGAAACTCTGCGACAGCTCAGAGCCGTCGTTAGCACTGAAAGGGTTAAACAATAAAAATTCTGGTGTAGACTGTCCCTTTAACTCCTGTTTACGGCGAGCCTAAAGGGTTGCGCAAAAGCAGTGTCATTGGGGCTGATATGCAGCTTCTTATATTGGCCCCATAGTCTTTTCCAGGGACTTCCCTGCATTTTCCTGCAGGACAACGACAAACCACATTCTGCTTGTGGGTGCACTCTCACTTTCGTTCACTTGTAAACAATTTGCTTTCAACTTGTAATACGTACGCTAACCCGTGTGCATTAAAAGCTTACTTCTGACGGTGTTTACACGTGAGTGAAAGCACTAAATAATGTGCCACTTGTAATCTGGCCCGTCATTTTTTTTTCTTCTACATGTGATATTTGATACCAGCAGTTAGGTTATGTATTGTGTATTGTCAGCTAATGATATTTTATGTTTTTCATTTTATCCTGTGGTAAGTTATTAGTAATGTCATTAATGATGTCACAAAAATCTTCTAGGGTTGAGAAAAACGTTGTTTAATTGTTATCTATATCTATCTATATATCTATCTTTTTTTTGCAAAAAACATTTTGAAATAGATTTCTTAAAAGTTGTTGCCTAGTATCCAGCAATATGAATACCCAGAACCATCTCCAAATCAAATTTCAGCTCAAGATATTCAGCCATTTATTTTTATAGGAGATTAAAAAAAATTACATCCTATGGAGTCATGAAAGTTTTTTTTTTCCTAAATATATAAAAAATTGCTGAAAAGCTAGGTGCTGCAGTTTTAAGATCTGATTGGGATGAATGACAAGATAATTAAAAATTGGTTGTGTGAAAGCAAGGAGTGCGGTTGCAAAAGCAATTGCTTGTGTAGTGTTAACTGTGGACAGCTGATGAATGGGCCCCTATTAATTAAATCATTATTTGTATAGTGCTGCCCATGTACATAGCACAATATTCACAGAACAAATACAAATTATGGGCAAGATTACAAGTGGAGTGCTAAATATCTAATTCGTGAAAACGATATTTGCGCTCCACTGAGTAATGTACGCTGGTATTACAAGTTGACAGCAATGTGAATGTTAACTTGCGTTTGCATTGCTGGGAAGCATTGCGCTCATGAGAGCGCCCTTCCCTAGGCTCCAATGGGAGCCTTGTTCTGATGCCGTCAGAGACGTCACAGAACCTAAGTGCAGTGAAGGGGGAAAGTAGTGCAGCAACATTAAATATATATATATGATTATATAGATATATATTTATGTGTTAATATGTGCATATACACATATTAACACATAAATATATATGTGTATAAATATCTAAATATATATTTACGTGGAACATAAAGTTCCCTGTAGACTGAAATGTAAAGGCACTTTTCAGTGCAGTTTTTTTTCCCAACACCCCTCTCTCATCAACTTTACCCCCAAAATACTGCCTAGTGCAGTTATTTTATTAAAAAGAAATACTACAATTTATTTTATTTTTTTTTAAATACACTACACTGTATTTTGGGGACATTTGGGGCACCTTTATAAAATTAACCAGAGATCTGATCTCTGGTTAATTTTATAAACTACCGCAAGCTCGTGGTAGCAATAACCAGCCACATATTATGGCTGGTTGTTTTTTGTGCACCTGCAAACAGTCAAATTGCACTACTAATTAACAGACAGAGCGCACAGAGTGTGACAGTCCCACAAAAAAATCAACTTTTTCTGTAAATGAGATGACATCTAGAGATAAATTATATTTATAGTTTAAAAATTGAGGTTTTATGTACCTATAGATTACAATAATTGAATTTTTCTAAATACAATTTTTGAAGCATTGTTTCCCAAGTCTAATCAATATTGGTGGTTAACAAGTTACTATATTGTCACTATATTGATTAGATTTTTGTCAGTTATCTTAATTTCCTCACACAGCAAAATGTGTAGTTTGTTTATCTCTAACTCAAAGGTCAGGTCTGTACTGGCTCCCAGGTAAAATACAAAAAATTCAACCAAATACATTCAGCAACTCAAATTTTTAAAAGCGGTTGAAAAATATGTTTAAATATGAAACAGCCAACACAGATACTCATGCATGAACACGCATCCACACACATACATTAACATACACACACAAAAACACACATACACACACATGTAACACACATACACACACATAAATATATACATTCATACAAACACACACAGAAACACACACACATACACTCCCCTGCAAGCACACATACACACACATACATACACACATACACAAATGCTCACACAGGCACATAGAGACTCACACATACATACATACAGACACACAGGTGCTCATGCATGAACACACATACCCACATACATAATAAACATACACATACAAAAACACATACACACACATACATTCATTCATACAAACACACACAAATACTCACATACATTCCCATGCAAACACAAATATACACACATACACAAATGCTCACGCATGCACATAGACACCCACACATACATACCTACAGACACTCAGATACTCATGCATGTACAGGCATACACACACATTGTAAACACACATACACACACACGTAACACATATACACACACATAAATATATACATTCATACAAACACACACAGATACACACATACACACACATACACTCCCATGCAAGCACATATACACATACACAAATTCTCACTTATGCACATAGACACCCACACATACATACATACAGACACATAGATGCACACACATACCAACATTAACATACACGCACATACATAGATGTGCTCGTGCCCACACACATACTCATACAGATAAATCATTGAAGGAAATGTCTGTTCATAAACTATGTCTATATATGCTTAAGATTATGCTTTCAGCTTTTGATTTCTGAGAAATATGAATGATTCATTATAATTCATTCATGCAGAGTACATTAGTCTCTATGGTTATTATCATGCAAATTAATAGAGGAAACACATGATATTGATAGATGAAATACTTTGCAATTTAAATGTTGATTTATAATTATTTTCTATTTTGGTTTCTGCAGGTTTTATTGGGACCTGATAATGCTTATTATGATGGTTGGAAATCTTGTGATTATACCTGTCGGAATAACATTCTTCACAGAACAAACAACAACTCCATGGATTATTTTTAATGTTGCATCCGATACAGTTTTTTTATTTGACTTGTTTATGAATTTTAGAACTGGGATTGTCATTGAAGACAATTCTGAGATAATATTAGATCCAAAAGTCATAAAAATGAGTTATTTAAAGAGCTGGTTTGTGGTTGACTTCATCTCATCAATTCCAGTGGATTATATCTTTCTCATTGTAGAGAAAGGAATGGATTCTGAAGTTTACAAGACAGCCCGGGCGTTACGCATTGTGAGATTTACAAAGATTCTCAGTTTATTGCGGTTATTAAGACTTTCAAGATTAATTCGATACATCCATCAGTGGGAAGAGGTAAGATGTCTTCATTATTTTTTTCACTATTTATTTATGACACCAAATTAAAAAAATGATCTAAACCAGCCCTTTCTCTTTTGCATTAAATTGTGTGTAGATAAATGTTATATTTAAATTATTGATCTTCAATAAAGATCCTTGAAAAACACTACTTTAAAGGTGTAAATAATTAGAAAAACAGTTCCACCAATTAATACTTCTAAATTAATTATTTATCTTTTATTATTATTTTTCTTTTTGATATGTGATTTTGTTATTTGGAATTTCATGTACAAGTTTGTTTAGAAAATTTTCCAAAACATTATCTGTCCGTTTAGTATGTGCGTTACAACTCATTTGTTCTAATTAATAAGATTTTTCTAAAATGACACTGTTATGTCAACACCTAGTATATGTCCAAAGACAGCAACTACACACCATCTGAAAGCATTTTGATTGTCTGCCAAACATTCCAACCTAACCTCAGATTATAAAACTGCCATTTCCAAGGCTGGTGTGAATGTAATTATTATTTTGAAAGTCCTTTACAATGTGGATGAAGCCAAATAAAGCATACAACGTTAGTAAGCATCACATCTATTTTCTAAAATGTAAGGATTTGTGCAAGATTTTGCAATTCCTTTACAGACAAAATATAAATATGAATTGTTATGTACTATTGACTATTATACCAGATACATATTTTCTCATTTTAGTTAAAGGAACATAAAACTGCTACATATTTATTGTGCAAAAAAAAAAAAAAAATGTTTGCTCTCATTCTTCATTTCTTGTTTTTTTTTAATGAAAATATATACTTTATTATTTAGATAGCTTCATTTATTTTGCATTTTTTTTGCAGTTTACAGCTACAGACTAATTTTCGAACCATAGTTTCACAATATTCAGCTGCAGTATAGCTGTGCGCTAAATTAGCCCAGACTCATAAACGCTTGTGAATTTGCCATTTGGCCTCGTGTAAAAGTGAGAGATCATGTTTGAAATTAATTGAGCATCACTTTAGTCATCTAACTAACAGTGTTCTGTTCGTGGGTATGGTTGCCATTAACATCTATAATTACCTGATATCTTGAGCATGAAACATGTACTGCTAGCAAAATGTAAAAACACAAGACTATTACAGATTTAGCTTCAGACAAATCTCTATTATGCTAATGCAGGTGAGTCATCTGATACACAAACAGCTGAATATATTATTGATTGAAATAGATGCAGATCTAATAATTGCTTGACCATTTGGCCCCACAAAAGGTGCAGTAAGCTGGGCTATATTGTTTGACTAATCAGCTCTTTTGTTTGTAATGATGTACAAGGGGCCTGATTATTCATGAGCCCTTCCCTATGATGTCATAGTATTATTAATGATTGATGTTAGGGACAGCCAGTTAGGCACTAAATGTTGGATTTTAGTCAAACAGGCCTGTCCATTCATGCCTTTACCTTACATAGGGAATGAGAGACTAGGTAACGCTCAGGCATTTTCAGTCACTTTGACTAGAGCTATAGGAACATGCAGATGTGTGACTTCTGTGACACTTTTTGATAGTAATTGACTCAAATTTAATCATCAAGTTGTATGTTCTGTTAAAATTAAAAGATTGGTTCCTTTAATTTTTCAATTTCTATATTGCAAGATTTTTGTTAAAATTAGTTGTATATATTTGCTGTTCCCTTTCGAATAATTGTAATGAATCAGAATTTAATATTCGCCTGAAACAAAAGCATAGACAAATGAAATTCTGCTGAACAATGCAAAAAAATTTAAATTAATCTTTTGGACTAAACACATTTTTGGTTTGCACACACCTCTAATATTTATGAATGGAACACTTAAGAAAAACACTTGGAAAGTAGTTTTTTAAAATGTTTATACTTGTAAAATATTTGCATATATGTCTTGGTATAGTAAAGAAGTCCCCAGAAGTGGCTGTGGGCATTCTCAGGTGATCTAGTGGTGTATTTGGGATTTTCCACCTACATCTCAGCTCAGCCTGTGCAATTCATGAAGACTCTCTTGTGGTTTTGTCTTTCTATTTTAAAATTGATGAGGTTTTTTTATGTTTTGTTATTCTGTAATGTTTTAAGGTGATTTCGTGAAGTGAATATCCTATACAGTGGAGATAAATATGGCTCCATTAATTGTAGCACAACTACTCCCCAAGGGGCAGCTGGAGAATGTGAAAAAGGCGGGTAGAAATCGTTTTGAATTGCACAATTTTTAAGTTAAAATGTTGAAACAAGATTTTAGTTTCACCAATGTGTTTTATTGAATCTGATCCATAGATTCAATTGAATGGAGCAGACAAGCTATAGTTCTGAAATTTTAAATGTCTAGAACAATTGTTGCAAGGATGCTTTATCCATTACACATTGTGTTCCTAAGCTATTTACTTATCTGCAGTGGTCCCAGTGGTTTCCTTGAGGCAGACATTTATAGACTGCCAAAATCCACTAAAATGTTACACCTAGATTGCTCAAGCCCCCCTACCACCACCACAAACCATACCTCTGTAGTAGACTTACATCACCAGGTGGTTGGGACTATCCATTCAACTGCAAATACTCACTGTAACTAGTGCTGTTTTAACAGTATGTTTACTTGTGTAGCAGTTAATTATGATGGAATTCCCTTAATACCCTGAATGATACTTTGTTCTTTTTTTATTTTTTATTAATAAATGCTTTTAAAACGTAAACCTTTGTTCTGGTCTCCATTGATCCTTCAATAAAAGGATTCTGATTGCAATATTATTATACTTAGAGCTGAATTATAGCACAGAAAAATGTGAGTATGGCTTATGCTAAAGGATTCACAATTGTTTCCTCTTTTCCTTTTTTGGAGATCAGCCGAAGCTTATAAAGATTTCCTCAGATACCATATTTACTATATACTATTTAAAGGACTATATCCTTTTTTGTGCAGTTTAGCATATTTTTTTGGTTTGCATATATTTCTTTTGGGTTTTACAAGGTGTTATCTTATTGTTTGTTTTCACTCAAAGGTATATATGTGTGTGGTTTTATTTTAATAATAATACTATATTTTACAATTAGGGCCCCATTTAACAATGTCCACCCAGTATCGCTGCCTTCTCACGCAAAGCCAATTGCTCGTGAGCAAGGGCTGTCAGTCAAGAGCTGGCGTTCAGGTTAGGAAGCAGCAGTCTGATGACCGCTGCTCCTTAGCTATCAGTTACAGGCTCGCTCATGCAAGTCTGTACTAAAGTCACCCCAAAGCTGCAGCTTAAATAATGGAGCCCTTAATATGTCTATATATATAAAGAAGAATTATGTTTTATGTAAATGAGAATATGTTGAGATTTTGTATTAATATGTTTAGGAAAAGCTCTTTTAGTTCTTAAAAAATAGGAGGAAATGCTTTGGTATGTAATGATGTGTATTCCTTCTTATTGTTTAATAGGGCCACTTCCCACAGTTTGAAATCTGTTCTGTTCAATGTATGTTCCTAAATGTATCAAGCAGAATGTTTAGATAAAAATAATAGTTAGGGTTATCTATCTTCAACATGATTATATAAATGAGTGCTATCAATAGGAATGTAAAGCACTCTCCAGAAAAAATATCTTATATTCCTATATGGTAAACAATGTAACCAATTAATTAAAGCAGCAGGTAGCTCTCTAAATATCAGAAAAGAGGTTTTTTTTATGTTTAGTAAAAATAGCAATCAATCCATTCTAAAAGCAATCAAAATATTAAAGGTGCAGCTATATGTTGTGAGCAATACTAAAATGTATAAAATTGCACATACAGATGTAGAGCAAGTTAAAGTGAATGTAAATTTTTATTATAAAGTGCCCGTTTTTTTAATTTTTTTATTAAAAACAGGGGCACTTTAATTAATCAAATTTTACATTTCACTCGTGTTGTAAAAATACCTTTTAATCTTGACAGCCGCTGCATCGCTTCCTCCGCCCGTCGCAAAGCCTCTTGCTGGATCTAAAATGAGGAATCCAGCTTCCTCCAATCACAACGTTGAATCAGACACTGATTCCCCCGGGGGGAAGCCGTGATTAGAGGATGACCCATCCGTCATTTCTAACGTAGGAAGAGGCTTGTGACGACCGTGGAAAGCTGGAGAGGCTGTCAAGATTAAAAGGTAAGTATTTTCACAACACGAGTGAAATGTAAATATTGATTAATTAAAGTGCCCCTGTTTTTAATCGAATTTTTTAAACCGGGCACTTTATCATCAAAATTTACATTCACTTTAATGAACTTGCCAGTATAACATGAATAAATAAATTTTTTGGAAATCAACCACACTACCAGTGGCGTAGCGTGGGGGGGGGGCACAGGGGCGGTTGCCCCGGGCGCATAATTCTGAGGGACGCAAAACGTTCAGCTCCAGCCTCCACCATCTCAAGACTCCAGTCCTCTTAGTTTGTCCCACTGTACAGCAGCGCTTCGGCAAAGGGAAGGCTAAAAAATCTGACAGGCGCTCAACTGTTCAATCAAATTCTGGGACCCGTCATGTGTGTGCTCAGGAATGTGGTGATGTCACGTCACGGTCACACATTCCGTCGGGTCGCAGATTTCGAAGTGTCATCGAGAGGAACTTGAGGAAGTGGTATCCGGTACAGCATTTAGTTTGTCTCACTCCCAGCGTGCAGGTCAGAAGGGAAGAAGAGCACTAGAGCAGCAGAGTCAGACTAGCGACGATAAGGTAAGGTGTCGCCACTGGCCTGGGGGAGGGAGAGAGGAACTGGGAGTCCCGGTTCAAATAGTTCAAAGCAAAGCGGCGGTGACGTCCTAGGCAGCCTGACTGTCTTAATAAGACATTGTTATTGCTTGTTCAACTTTAAATTCTTTTTATTCAATTTGTAAATTTAAATTAACACCCATTACCATGCCTGTTTGATCTTGATCTCTTCTTGCTTATAAGTTATTTGATAAGTTAATTTAATTTCAATTATTATAACTGTCAATGTAGGTAGACACTTTAGTTAAGAACAAAAGCAGGAACCTCAGAGTTGGTTTAGTTTATTTGAGCTAGAGGTTAAGAAAACCAATAAAGCAATATCAAATTGACAGTTATGATAATTGAAATTAAATTGAAGGAATTCATTGCATAATGCATTTATTGATAAAAATCAGTTCTACTTTCAGTCTTATTGGGAGCTCACAATTATTCAAATCTAAACATTAATTTTATTTTTGTACTGTATTTATTCAGAACAGGTTATATTATTTGTTGAATGTGTAGCTCTTCCTCTACATAAAATACAGTTGCTAGAAAACTGTGTAGACACCTTTGAGATCAGGTTCCTATTGCTTAAATGACAGGCATTCATTCAAAGAGTGCTGTAATTCCAAAGTTAAAAAGCTAATTTTCCTACTGGCAAGTTGTAGTTAAAGTAGAGGTGACACAGGTAATTCAGTTTTCTAGCAACTGTATTTTATGTAGAGGAAGATCTACATTCAACAAATATAACATGAATAAATACAGTACAAAAATAAAATTAAAGTTTAAATTGGAATAATTGTGAGCTCCCAATAGGGCTGAAAGTATAACCGATTGTCATCAATAAATGCAAGGAATTCCTTTAATTTAATTTCAATTATCATAACTGTCAAGGACAGGTAGACACTTTGGTTAAGACCAAAAGCAGGAACCTCAGAGTGCTAATGGTTAGGGGGCGCAATACTTGCCTTGCCCTGGGGGCGTTGACAACCCACGCTACACCACTGCACACTACAATTGTATGGATAAATTAAATTTTGTTGAGTCTTAAAGGAAAGGAAAATACACTTTTTATTTTGCTGCATTTAAAATTATGATATATGAAAAGAACATTGAAGTCAAAATGAAACTTAAGAGCATTTTATTTAAAATAATAATAATAATAATAATAATAATAATAATAATTTAGGGAAAAAACAATTTAATATTATAATGAAAATACATGTTTTCTTTTCTTCTCAAAATAAATAAAAAAATAAATCCTACATATAAGTGATTTTTTTTCAACATAATATTAAATCCTTCTTAATACACAATTCAATCATAAATATCTAGTTTCTATGCTTAATATTAATGCAATTATAAACATAATTTAAAAGAAAATGATCGAGGCTCTGTTTCTAAAGAGGGAAATAGAGAAAATAGAAAGAAGGAAAAAAAACTCCACACGTTGTACTTGTATAAAGTGATGTGAAATACATACGTGTGTGTGTCACACATGAAAATTAGGCAGCTCAGAAATTATATATAAAAAGGTGGCCAACATATAAAATAAAATGAAAGTGAATAAAGAAAGAGGAGAAAAAAACACATGAAAATCAAGAAAATAAATAATCTGAAGATTATATGAAACTAGTCCTAAGGCCCGTGTACACAGGCCATTTTTTGCAGTACAGCAGTCCCACCCATTGCTCTCTCCCCCGCTCTCTTTTGCGCTCTC
>CAJPDP010014397.1:0-10434 GCA_905336975.1 Bombina variegata variegata
GGAACTGAAGACCGGCGATGCTGGAACTGAAGATCGGCGATGCTGGAACTGAAGACCGCGGAGCCATGGAGCGTGGAGGATCCTCTTCATACGATCTCCGCCGTACACTGAATAGGAATTCAAGGTACGCAATTAAAAATGGCATCCCTTGAATTCCTATTGCCTATTTTGAGTCTTCAAATTCAAATCAGCCAATAGGATGAGACCTACTGAAATCCTATTTTCTGTTTAAATCAGATTCAAATTTGAATTTGAAGACTCAAATCAGCCAATAGGAATTCAAGGGACGCAATTTTTAATCGCGTACCTTGAATTCACTATTCAGTTTACGGCAGTGATCATACGAAGAGGATCCTCCATGCTCCATGGCTCTGTGGTTGCCGGTCTTCAGTTCCAGGGTCGCCGGTCTTCAGTTCTGCCCTCCGCTCCGCGTTAGCTTGTTCCTGGAAGAAGAAAGAAGAGGTCGCCGCTTGGAAGAAAACTTCACCGCCTGGAACAGGACCTTCTCCGCTGGACTTCAGGAACCATGAGTACTAACCTGGGGGTTAGACTTAGGGTTTTTTAAAAAAACATTTGGGGGGTTGTTTTATTTAGATTAGGGATGGGCACTTCTTAAGAGCTGAATGCCCTTTTAAGGGCAATGCCCATACAAATGCCCTTTTCAGGGCAATGGGTAGTTTAGGTTTTTTAGTGTTAGGTTCTTTTATTTTGGGGGGTTTGGTGGGTGGGACGTTTTACTGTTAGGGGGGACTTAGTATTTTTTTTAAGGAAAAGAGCTGATTTCTTTAGGGCACTGCCCTACAAAAGGCTCTTTTAAGGGCTACTAGTAGTTTAGCATTAGATTAGGGGGTGTTTTTATTTTGTGGGGGCTTTTTTATTTTGATAGGGATTAAGTATAATTTTTTTATTTTTGATCATTTTGTTTTTTATTTTCTGTAATTTTAGCTTAATTTAAACATTTATTTTTTATTTTTAAAGTAATGTTAGTTTTTTTTTAATTTTAATTGTAATTTAGCTTTAGTTTAATTTAATGTAATTAGTTTAGGGGGTGTTAGGCTAGGGGGCTTAGTGTTTAATTATTTGCATTGTGGGCTTTGGTGGTTTAGGGCTTAATAGATTTATTAGCATTGCATTGTGGGCTTTGGTGGGTTAGGGGTTAATAGATTTATTAGCATTGTGTTGTGGGCTTTGGCGGGTTAGGGGTTAATAGATTTATTAGCATTGCGTTGTGGGCTTTGGCAGGTTAGGGGTTAATAGATTTATTAGCATTGTGTTGTGAGCTTTGGCAGGTTAGGGGTTAATAGATTTATAAGCATTGTGTTGTGGGCTTTGGCAGGTTAGGGGTTAATAGATTTATTAGCATTGCGTTGTGTGGGTTTGGCGGGTTAGGGGTTAATACTTTAATAGGTTTATTGCTTTGTAGGTTAATGGCGGATTAGGGGTTAATAGTTTTATTACGTAGTTTGCAATGTTGTGGTTTGCAAATTTAGGGGTTAATACTTTTATTAGGTAGATCGTGATGTGGGTGAATTGCCGATTAGGAGTTAATCAGGCTTATTGCGTTGTGGGGGTTGTCGGGTTAGGGGTTAATATATTTATTATTAGTTCCGATGTGGGTTTGATGGCGTATATAGGGTTTTTATGTGTCGGGTTTATTTTTGGGAGGTGGGTTTTTATGGGAGATTTTTTGTGGGGAGATTTTTTTTTATATATATAGTTTTCTTAGGTGCCGGCAGTTTCTCAAGTGCTGTAAGTCACTGGCGGCTCCAGAAATTTGTATTTACGCTCATTTCTGGACATCGCAAGTTTATCCGACTTACGGGACTTTATGAACTGCCGACACGATATATGTAATACCCCGATGTGCGAGGGGAAATTATGGGCGGCGCGGGCTTCAGCGCTTACGTTGAAGCCTGCGCCGTATATGTAATCTCGCCCCAGATGTTTTCATCTAGCGCCCCATATTGCATTAAAGTGAAGGTCTATTTTGATGAATTAGTGCCCGGTTTTTGATAAACCTATTAAAAACAAGGGCAGTTTAATTCATCAAAATTGACATTTCACTGTTTTCTTCAAAAACTTACCTTTTAATCTTGAATGGCGCTCCAGCGATTCCCCCGGCCGTCAGAAGCCTCTGCAGATGTCAGAAATGACGAATCAGGCTTCCTCCAATCACAGCTTTTCTCCCGGGGGAATCTTGGCCTGATGCAATGCTGTGATTGGAGGAAGCCGGATTCGTCATTTTGGACCCGTTAAGACGGCTTGCGGCGGGCGGAGGAAGTGCTGGAGTGGCTGCCAGGATTAAAAGGTAAGTTTTTGAAGAAAACTGTGAAATGTCAATTTTGATGAATTAAAGTGCCCTTATTTTTAATAGGTTTATTAAAAACCGGGCACTAATTCATCAAAATGGACCTTCACTTTAATGCTTTAGAGGAGTTAAACACATTGTTATATGCATGCAATAGTAAAATAGGAAAACACAATAAAGCATTTCCATTTTGTCCTTTTTATGTCATTTTAATAATATACCACACATCTACACTATTATTTTTCATTTTATTTTAGTGGTAGCTAAAAGAGGAGATGTGTATTCCAGCATTTGTAATGTTCACTATATAAATACCGAAAATGGCCGCAATCTGTAGCATTCAGCTATTTTTTAGCACCAGATATACAGTATTCATTAAGAAGGGTGGCACACATATATCTGGATTTATATTTTGAAATATCTGTGAGATGACTACCAGTCTGTGAGTGACACCCAGGGCCGGACTGGGGAAAAAGCAGCCCTGGAAAAATATGAAGACCAGCCTTATTTTCCGTTGAGTCAGCAGAATGCACATGCCCCATTTTTCTCAAAGGGGATTACTGGGACACTCCTTTCCCAATATTTGTTTCAGAATTAAATTATATTACTTTATATTAAATAAAAATGTCAGATTGATGTTTTATAGCAACCCTACAACCCAATTGCATCCATTAATTACCCCTTTAAATTGTAGCTTTTCAGCCCCAGCCAATCCAGCCCTGGTGACACCTTAAATTCTTACAGTCAACATTTATAATTTTATGAAGAATGTTTTTGTTTTATAATATAGTAACAATCAGAAAGAAATATACTATAATTTAAAAGAAATGTTAGGTAGTCAAGTGTTATATCTGAGCCAGACCTGCTGTTTCCTGATTATATAAAGTAGAATAAATGCCAAAAGTCTCAGGAAATTCAAGCATTTTCCCTATCAAACCTTTGTGTTATTGTTGCTAGTTCTTATAATTTACAAAGCACTGTGAAGATTTACAGTCATTGTTAAATTGTTACTGGAGATCTTCCATTTTCTTTGTTCCTTAAATTAAAAAAAAAATGTTTACATTTTTAGTACAATTCAAAAATGAAAGAATCCGACGCTGTTATATTAGAAAAATATTTTAAATTTAATAAAAAATTTCAACATTTCAATTTGAGGGCTGTTTATGTGTTGCAGGGTATAGGCCAAATTTAATGTAGTCAAATTTGGAACTTGTTTCATATAAAAGGGAGCATTTTATAAACACATTACAGTTTTTTAATACATACTTCTGTCATGAATAAAGCAATGTCTTCTTATCAGGCTTGCAGAGCCGTATCCCACTCCAACAATGGAGTTAAGGGTGTTATCCGTGAGTATAAGTAGGCAGTACACAATTAATTCTTCTGTCTGAATTTACATTTAAACATATTTTAATCAACATTTTTTAGGCAAAATAGCATTTTCAACATATGCGCCCTTGTCCACCCCAGCTTGCCTCTGGCGGGCAGCAATCCGTTGGCGGAATTCAGCAATGCACACAAGTGGGCAGGAGCTGTCAATTTCCCGAGTAGGACGAGACCGTGGAGATTTAAATTCTCCAACTAAGAGGTGGAGAAGAGGGCAGGAAGCAGCGGTCTGATGACCGCTGCTTGATAAAAACTGACTACAGGTTCTCTTGTGAGAACCTGCAGTTGTAGGGGGCTGAACGGCTTCATAAATCAAACCCAAAGAGTATCTAAAATACACAAAGTATCTAAGAATAAAGAAGTATACCAAAGTCAAATATACACTTTAATTGATCTGATTACATTTACATAATTATGTTCTGCACCTTTGAAATAAATTATTGGCGGTGTAAAGTCAACCAAACATATAATCTGAAATTTATAACACAATAAACAGAGAGAATTTGTGGTACAAAATTCGACTTTTATCTCTCTTTACACAAATGAGCTGTTGCCTTACTTAGACAGCACACATCTTGGTTTGAGGGTGGCCAACAGGTTCAATATAACCTTAGACCAGGCTTGTTAAATATTTGTCCTTGAAGAATGGAGACGGACTAGACTTTAAGGATAGCCCTGAGTGAGCTTGGACATTTAATAAATGGCTTGGGTACATAGATTTTCATACTAATCTGGTCTGTTTCCAGCACTCAAGTAAAATTCTTTAATAACAAATTCTAGCATGTTACATCTTTCTTCCCATTCCCATTAACGCATTTAAAACTGTTACATAAGGGAGTGTGCTGAGTTTTGTAGTTTATATTTAATTGTTTTATTTATTTATTTATTTTCAATAAATTTCTTTGTTTCTTTGTTGTTTTTGTTTATTTTCTTTCCCTTCCTTTCTACTTTGTGGTGGGGGTAATGGCGGATGAGCTATTTTCACCTGTGTAGGTCAAATTTAAGGACCACTCAATGCAGTAGAATTACATAATTACCAAGTGCATAATAAAACAAAATGTATGCTTATCTGATAAATTATTTTCTTTCCTGGCATGGAGAGTCCACGAATCCAATCTAATTACTAGTGGGAATTCAACTCCTGGCCACCAGGAGGAGGCAAAGAACATCCGAGCAAAGCTTCAAGTATCCTCCCACTTCCCACAATTCCCCAGTCATTCAGCCGAAGGAATATGGGAAGAGAAGAGGACACAAAGGGTATAGAGGTGCCTGAAGTTTAGAAATTACAAAATAAAATAAGCCATCTAAAAGTTTACAAGAGGGCGGATCATGGATTTTCCATTCCAGGAAAGAAAATAATTTATCAGGTAAGCATGAATTTAGTTTTCTTTCCAATGGCATGGAGAATCCACACATCCATTCTAATTACTAATGGGAACCAATACCCAAGCTAGAGGACACAGAATGGAAGGGATGAAGAACAAGACAGGCAGACCTAAACAGAAGGCACCACCGTTTGAAGAACTTTCCTCCCAAAGAAAGCCTCAGCAGAGGCAAAAACATTAATTTTGTAGAATTTGGAAAAGGTATGCAACAAAGACCAAGTGGCCGCCTTGCAGATTTGTTCCACAGAAGCCTCGTTTTTAAAGGAATGTAATCCTCTCAGGAGGCTGTTGTCTAGCTGTCTCATAGGCCAAAATAATTACACTTCTCAACCAAAAGGAAAGAGTAGTAGAAGTGGTCTTCTGGCATTTACGTTTACCAGAAAACACAACAAAAAGGGCAGTAGATTGCTGAAAATCCCTAGTAGCTTGCGGATAGAACTTCAAAGCACGCACTACATCCAGGCTATGTAACAGACATTCCTTATGAAAAGAAGGATTATGACAGAATGAAGGAACGACAATTTCCTGATTGATATTGTGGTCTAAAACTACCTTAGGAAGAAATCCCAATTTGGTACGAAGGACCACCTTATCCACGTGGAAAATAAGATAAGGGGGGTCACACTGTAGAGCCGAAAGCTCCGAGACTCTATGAGCAGAAGAAATAGCTAGAAGAAAAAAAAACTTCCAAGACAATAACTTAATATCAACAGAGTGCATAGGCTCAAACGGAGCTTGCTGCAGAACCCTAAGAACAAGATTAAGGTTCCACGGAGGAGCAACAGACTTAAACACAGGCCTGATTCTGACTAGGGCCTGAACAAAAGATTAAACACCTGGTAAGTCAGCCAAACGTCTATCGAATAGAATGGTAAAGTCAGAAATCTGACCCTTTAGAGTACTTGCAGACAAACCCTTCTCCAGGGCCTCCTGGAGAAAAGACAGAATGTGGGGAAACCCTCACCTGACACCAAGGAAAACGCAGATATTCACACCAGTAAAAGGTATGTGTGACACACCGTATGGTATATCTTGCCAGTTACCAGCTTACGAGCCTGTATCATGGTATCAATAACCTTTTCAGAAAAACCTTGTCTAGACAAGACTAGGCATTTAATCTCAAAGCAGTCAGCTTCAAAGAGTCTAGGTTTGGATGCAGAAAAGGACCCTGAACTAGAAGGTCCTTCCTCAGAGGCAATTTCCACGGGGGAAAGGACAATTTGATACAGGCTATCACCGGAGGAAGGAGGGCGAAGGGAGGAAACAGGTAAATTAGACTGAAGTCCCATGGAACCGCTAGAGCTTGACTAGAGCTGCTTGCGGGTCTCCCTTGATCTTAATCCGTATTTTGGAAGATTGGCGTTTAGATGAGATGCCATCAGATCCAACTCCAGAACTCCCTAGCTTAGGGTTATCATTGAGAATACTTCTGGATGAAGAGCCCACTCCTCTGGGTGAATTGTCTGCCTGCTCAGATAATCCGCCTCCCAGTTGTCCACACCTGGGATGTGGATGGCAAAAATTTTACAATTGTGAGACTCTGCCCACTGAAGAATGTGAGTCACCTCCCTCATTGCTAAGGAACTCTGTGTTCCTCCCTGATGGTTGATATACGCCACAGAAGTGATGTTGTCCGATTTAAATCTGATAAACCGGAGCAAACTCAGTTGAGGCCAAGCTATCAATGCATTGAAGATTGCTCTCAACTCTAGGATATTTATTGGGCTGGCAGACTCAGTCTGAGTCCATATTCCCTGAGCTCTTAAGGAACCCCAAACTATTCCCCAGCCAGAAAGGCTGGCATCCTGAGTCACAATCTCCCAAGATGGTCTCAGGAAGCATGTACCTTGGGACAGATGGTCCTGAGAGAGCCACCAGGACAGAGAATATCTCATCAGGTTGTCTAGGACTATCCTCTGAGAGAGGTCTGAGTGGTCTCTGTTCCCATGTCTGAGCATGCATAACTGTAGAGGTCTCAGATGAAAACGAGCAAAAGGAATAATGTTCATGTAATCCACCATTAGACCAATTACTTGAATACATTGTGCCATAGATGGACAGACAGAGGACTTAAGAGAAAGACAGGCAGCAAGAAGTTTGTATTTTCTGACCTCCGTTAAAAAAATCTTCATGGAGATAGAGTCTATGATCGTCCCCAAAAAACATACCCTGGTATTTGGCACCAAGGAACTCTTTTCCAGATTCACCTTCCACCCATAAGAGCGGAGAATTAACAACCAAGATATCGTCCAGGTATGGTGCTACTGCAATTCCTTGAAATCTGGCCACTGCCAGAAGAGCCCCTAGAACCTTTGTAAAGATTCTAGGACAAAAGGCAGGGCAACAAATTGGAAGTGTTTGTCCAAAAAGGCAAACCGCAGGTATTGGAAATGATCCTTGTGGATAGGAACATGAAGATGCACGTCCTTCAGGTCGATGGTAGTCATATACTGACCCTCCTGAACTAAAGGGAGAATAGAATGGATAGTCTCCATTTTGAAGGACAGCACCCTGAGAAATTTGTTGAGACACTTGACACTAAAATGGGTTGAAAAGTTCCTTCCTTCTTGGGAACCATGAATAGGTTGGAATAGAAACTTCAACCTAGTTCCACCAGAGGAACTGGGGCAATCACTCCTAGAGAAGTGAGATCCTTGACACAGGTTAAGAATGCATCTCTTTTTATCTGGTTTGCAGATAATCTTGACCAAAGAAATCTGTCCCTGGGAGGCCGAGAGGCCGAGATTTGAACCCTATCTTGTATCCCTGAGAGACTACTTCCACTGGCCAAGGATCAGAAACATTGCGAATCCAAGCCTCCTGAAAGGAAAGTCTGCCCCGAACTTGATCCGAACTTGGATCAAGGGCGGACCCTTCATGCTGATTTGTTCTCAGAGGAAGGCTTTTTGGATTGCTTACCCTTATTCCAAGAAAGTGAAGATCTCCAAGAGGGTTTAGATTGTTCAGGTTTGGAAGAAGAAGATTTTTGTCCCTTGAAATTGAAAAAGGAACGAAAATTAGAAGACTGGCGATCTTTAGGTCTAACCCTCTTATCCTGGGGCAGAAAAGCTCCCTTTCCACCCGTGACCGTGGAAATGATTTCAGCCAGACCAGGACCAAATAAAGTCTTACCTTTAAAAGGAAGAGACAGAAGTTTAGTCTTGGACACCAAGTCAGCTGACCAAGACTTTAGCCACAGGGCTCTGCGAGATAGAACGGCAAAGCTAGAAGTCTTTGGACCCAAACCAACTACTTGCATACTGGCATCACAGATAAAGCTATGAGCTAGTTTTAAAGTCTTGATCCTGTCTTGGATCTCCTCTACTGTAGTTTCCTCCAAAATAACATCCGATAAGGAGTCTCACCAGTGCCCAACAAGATATCCCCAAATTAAAGAGATATAACCAAGTCCCCTTATATATCCACCTGAAGGATTAACCCCCTAAGGGCTTTATCCTTCTAACCTAGAAGGCAAAAAGCATGTACCTGTGGATCAGCTGCAGGGCAGTTACAGCATCTCAGGTATGACAGACTCAGATGACCTCTGACAGGGACCTGAAGAAAAAGAAAAGCAGAGTAACTAACCCTGGCTTTCTATATATGGGTTAGCATAAATGTTGGAAGAGAAGCAAGACCTACCCCGCTGACTTCCAATTGCTAAAAGCCACCACAACTCTAACTAAAGAGGATTACATGGACACAGCATAGCCCCAAATCCTTGCTTGCAGGGAAACTACCCATAAAAGGATTAAATATCTTCAGACACCATCTTCACACACCTCCATGATGTACAAAGGCAAAGAATGACTGGGGGATTGGGGAGGATACTTAAAGCTTTGCTGTGGTGTTATTTGCCTCCTCCTGGTTGCCAGGAGTTGAATTCCCACTATTTATTAGAATGGATTTGTGGACTCTCCATGCCATTGGAAAGAAAGAAGCCCCCTAAATAATAGACTGGTGATTCAGCTACCAAGTCAGGGATAGGTGTGTACAGGGATCTAAGAATATCTGTTGGGATATCTGAGTATAATCTATGCACCATTGGCGCAGCATACAAAGCTGAAGAGGTCTCATAGACGTCCAAAGCTGCGATCATAAGGCCAGAAATGCAGAGAACACCCTTTAGAAAAGTATAGAAAAATGTACGCTTTTTAATATCTTGTGAGTGATTGCACAGTGCTGGAGGATAATTTTAGAGCATTTCAGAGAACTTTAGATCTCCGGGTTCCTAGTTAGAATCGGAGGGCCACTAGTATGAGGAAACAACTGTAATATGTACACATGCATTTATGAGATGTATTGCAATCATATTGACCTGTGCCAAGAAGAGTCCATGGATAATTATTCTTGAATTTATAGTGTTATCTTCAAAACTGGTTTCCATGAGCCTCTGCTTTTTTTTGGTGATCGGTATAAAGAGTCTGATAAGAATGAAGATGAGAAAAAGCATATTCCTTCCTCAGAATATCAGGGAATAGAGATCAAATTCCTGCACCTGTTACTAATGTCTTGTTCCTTTAAACCATTTTTATTTCCAGTCCTGAATAGCAGAAACTCAAACATGAAGGAAAGTTAAACGCTTTCACCTAAGCAGAAACAAGACCTTTCCCAGAGCATCATGTTCAAACTCGTTTCAGAAGCTATTGGTAACCTTGATAAAAAAAATTTGGTAGTAGAAGTCATTAATACAGAATATCAAAGCGAATTCCTCCTTAATTTTTTTTTTTGCCTCCTGAATACGTATAGGTAACAGAATCCAAATGATGGCCAAAAAGTATCGATGTTTGCCAACTAGTACTTATATAAACTCCCAACGTGCATGTCATTAGCTTTTAGGTTCATTGAATTAAGTCATTTTCACTGCACAGAAAAGTACCTGACTAGTATCTGCTATAGCCTACGGAAGCATTAAAGTGATTGTAAAGTTTAAGGAATTAGTGCCCGGTATCTAAAAATAATCTTAAAAACATTGGCACTTTAATTCCTTAAATTTACAAATGACGCTTCTTTTTTAAAAATACTTACCTTTGTGTTATGGAAAAACATACCGCTAATCCTCCGCTCGAATCTCCTACATCGAGCAGATCTATGGCGAATCCGGATTTCTCCAATTATTGCATGCCCCCTTTGGTGCCCAGCTCGTGGGGCATGCAACAACTGGAGAAAGTCTGATTTGTTAATGATATGCTCAATACAGTAGGAGATGCGGGCGGAGGACCAGCGGTCTGTTTTTCATAAGGCAAAGGTAAGTATTTTAAAAAATAAGTGTAATTGTAAAATTTAATGAATTAAAGTGCCCCTGTTTTTAAGATTAGTTTTAGATAACGGGCATTAATTCCTTAAACTTTACAATCA